>JAGFNQ010006146.1:0-87898 GCA_024364735.1 Boesenbergia rotunda | reverse complement strand
TCTAGGGAACGCGTCCTCACCTACTCCTCTCGGGAGAGTTTACCTGATGCCAACCGGATCCTCCAGTTGGACTTTTGCCCGGCAGTCCTTCGCCAGGTCTTGAGTTGCCAAGCTGCCCTTCGCTTGGTGCCTAGCAGCCCTTCGCTAGGTCTTTTCTTCTGGCAGCCCTTCGCCAGTGCCTAGCATTCCTTCGCTAGGGTTTGTCTATTCTGGCAGTCCTTCGCCAGAGCCTAGCAGTCCTTTGCTAGGGCTTTTCTTCTGTCTGGCAGTCCTTCGCCAGTGCCTAGCATTCCTTCGCTAGGGCTTTTCCTGTACACTCAAGAAACTTGTTAGACAACAACTAACCCTTAACTTTTGAACCCTTTTGCCAATATCAAAACACAGGTTTGACTTGGGTGCAATTTGCACCAACAGCCAGGACTTGTGTCCAGTCCTCGACTAGGACTTCTTTGCTCGACTTCCGGTCAGGTCTTCTTGCCCAGTCCTTGACCAGGACTTCTTTGCCCAGCCCTTTGCCAGGACTTCTTGCCTAGTGTACCTAGGACTTCTTCCTGCACACTTAGTGAACAAGTTAGAACACAACAACATCTTAACTTCTGAACTCTTTGCCATTATCAAAACCCAGGTTTGACTTAGGTGCTGCCTGCACCAACAATCTCCCCCTTTTTGATTTATGGCAACATGGTTCAAAAAGTTAAGTTAATGAAGCAAGTAAGTAAATACGTAATTTCCTCCCCCTGGAAGAAATTCTCCCCCTAAGTTTTTCAACAGTACGTGGGGTTTTTTAAAACATTTCTAAGTCCTTGTAAAATAATAAAATGAAAAGCTTTTTCAGGTTTTCAACACTTAGAAAATTTTCAAAAAGAGATTTTCAAGTTAGAAAAATTTTCCTAAATATTCTTGAGTTGGGCACTTAGAAATTTTTTCAGAACATTTAGTTTTTGCACTTAGAAAATTTTTCAAAACATTTAGTTTTTGCACTTAGAAAATTTTTCAAAATGATTTTGAAGTTTTAACACTTAGAGAATTTTCAAAAAGCATTTTGAAGTTTTAACACTTAGAAAATTTTCAAAAGCATTTATAATATTTTTCAAAATGATTTTGAATTACTTTACTTTTTGAAAAAAAAAGAGATAAAAGTTTTTGAAAAAAAAATTAATTTGGAAAATTTTAAATTTTAAAACCTTCTTTTCCCTCCTTTTCCAATCTCTCCCCCTTTGTCATATATCAAAAAAATTGAGTAATAAAAGTAAGGTGTTGTATTGAACCAATTCTAAGTATAAACTGGACCAAATCAATTTAGATTTTCTCTTTCGGGTCCTGTCTAACCCAGTTAGCTACTTACTAACTGTTATAAACATTAGCTTTCACTAGGGTTAGTCAAGTTATGTGTTCTGATCAAGTTAGATTTTCTAAGCTTGATACTTAACCTGATTACTGTTTAATTGGTATTTATTGTCCCAATTACTGCAGATGTACTGACTTAAAGTATCTTGAATCAAGGCATAGACTTAAGCATCTCAATCCAGTCTAGGTTATCAATCAAAAGTACCCTAAGGTGCTTGTGAGATGCTGGCTTCTAGATCTATATGTGCATGCAGTTCTAGGGTTAGGGCCTAAGCAAAGTCCATTTGCGAAAAATCCCTAGTTTTGAAGGGGGTAAGTTTTAAAAAAAAACTAAGTCAGAAAATCATTTAAAATAAAAAATTGATTTTTCAAATTAAATAACAGATAAGTAATAAACCAGTTTTTAAGAAAAACATAAGTAGAGCAGTCTTATTCTACCAAGCATAACCCTAACTGCCTTCTTAGTGAGCTGAACTCAGACTCGGATAAGGGTTTGGTGAAGATATCAGCTAAGTTTGATTTTGAGTTTACATGCTTAAAGACTATTTCTCCCATGGCTACATGATCTCTTACGAAATGATGTTTAACCTCTATATGTTTAGTTCTAGAGTGTTGGATTGGGTTCTTAGTTAGATTAATTGAACTTATATTATCAATATAGACTTGGGATTGGGTGTAATCAAGCTGGAAGTCCTTAAGAGTGTGCATCATCCATAAGAGTTATGCTACACACTCTCCTAAAGCAACATATTCAGCTTCGGTTGTAGATAGAGCTACACAGTGTTGCTTTCTATTGCACCAACTTACTAGAATATTTCCTAAAAGTTGGCAGCTTCCACTTGTACTCTTTCTATTTAGTTTGCATCCAGCATAGTCAGAATCAGAGTATCCTGACAAGTCAAAAGTTGAGATCCTAGGATACCAAATCCTTACATTTAGGGTGCCCTTAATGTATCTAAGTATTCTTTTTAGGGCTGCTAAGTGCGTTTCCTTAGCACAGGTTTGGTATCTAGCACACATTCCTACAGCGAAAAGGATATCAGGTCTGCTAGCTGTAAGATAAAGTAGACTTCCAATCATACTTCGATATAGTTTAAGGTCTACAGGTTTACCTTCAGGGTCACTATCTATTTTTACATTTGTGGCCATAGGGGTACTTATACTTTTGGAGTTATCCATTTTAAATTTTTTTATTAACTCCTTAGCATATTTGGATTGATGAACATAATTTCCATCCCTAGTTTGCTTAATTTGTAGTCCTAAAAAAAAGTTGAGCTCACAAACTAAGCTTATTTCGAATTCATTTTCCATGATTTTTACAAATTCTTTTAAGAAGTTTGAGTTGGTGGATCCAAAAATTATGTCGTCAACATAAATTTGGGCAATGAAAATGTCTTTTTCTAAGGTTTTAACAAAAAGAGTTGAGTCAATTTGTCCTTGGTTAAATTCCTTAGAAATGAGGTAAGTTGATAGGCGTTCGTACCATGCCCTAGGTGCCTGTTTTAGTCCATAAAGTGCCTTGTTAAGTTTATAAACATAGTTGGGTTTTTCTAAGTCCTCAAAACTGGAGGGGTTGTGCTACATAGACTTCTTCTTTGATAAACCCATTCAGAAAGGCTGACTTAACATCCATTTGGTAAAGTTTAAATCCTTTATGGGTAAATTCAATGGATTGTTTGGGATTCGGAGACAACATTTCGCGGGGCCGCCAACACTCTCTAGAGAGAAGGGTCGACAGGGGCCCCACAGGGGAATAACTGCGGGCCTAGTACTTGGGTTTGCGGGGGTAGCTTTGGGAAAATCTATACCCAGGATCAAACCTGAAAAATCTCGATCTTTTTACTATCTGAAGCCCTCGATGCAAAGACAAATGACACGGGGAGCTAAACACAAAAGCATGCGCGAGACCGTAAAGTAAAGAAATGTTATCATTATAATCAAAATGGGTATAATGGGGCCAAGCTCCCTGGTAAACACATAATCCTACAACTCTTGGTCCTCGAGAGAGAGCTCCTCCCAAACTCGGCCGACACTCATAAAACTCAGATCAGCATCTGGAGGCAGAAGTTGAGCCTTCTTCAACTGGCCAATGGCCCCGTGAAAGCCTTGCTTCAAGCGCTTCACTACCTTGCCAGCATGGATATCTCCGAATTCATCTGATTCCAGAAACATGACCTTGAAGTCTACCTCAGCCTCTCTCGTGCTAGAAGTCTCAGCAACCCGAAAGTCGCACAGCTCGGCCTCAGCAACCTCCTTGGCACGCTTCAGCTGTTCCATCTTGGCAGACATTCTATCTTACTCTGCCAGGGCCTCCCTAAGCCTATTTGAAACCACCCATACCTCCTATCAAGCCTGGGCCAGGTCATCCTCGAAGATAGATAAGTGATCAGTTGCCATCATGAGGTCGGACTCCTTCTGGCTGAGCTGCTATGCTTGATTCTGAACGCGTGCATTCAACCTCTCGGTCGAGGCCTCCATAAGTCGCATATCGCCCGACAACTTTCTCTCTTTCGTTTGAAGCTGATCTCGCTCTTGCGTCACCCGGAACAGGTCGTTAGTAACGACCACCGCCTTATCAGACGCCAAACGTTCCCGGTGGAGTAACCTCTCCACAGCGTTTCAACAGAGATAATGTTTTAAGCATAATGAAACACAAGAAGGATCTTACTTAGCACTTAGAACCACAAGAACACTAGCAGAACTTCTCCCGAGCTCCACCCAGCGCAGATCTCACGCAAGAACTCCCTTCTTCGTGTCTTCTCGTTGATGGACTCGCCAAGCCTCTTGTTTCTTCCTCCAAATGCTCAAGTAACAGATGGTTGCTTCAAAGATCACAGTTGCTTGCTCAAGATGATGGAACAACAGATCGCACAAGCACAAGCACAAACACAACGTGGAGAACTTCGTTACTGAGACTTGTTCGCCACCAAGCCTCAAGTCCCAGCTCTCTGATCACCAGGTCACCGCCATCTCACTGCAGCCTCCAGCTGCTCACCTGTAACACCCAGCCTACCACTGAGCTCTCCTGAACTCCCTGAGCTTCCCTCAGACTAGCTCCAGTCAGCAGCTCCAGTCAGCAGCCAGCGCCCCTTGCAACCTGAGATGGCAAATGGACAAACCTGCTCCAAGGAAATGCCTCCATTGACTCTCCTTGAGTGTTTGAATTCATCCCTGTCACCTGCACACTCAATCAGAGGTTTAGCAAATGAAATCAAACTTATATCAGTAATAGCAGAGAAGATCAAAGTGACATCAGTAGCGTATCAGTGAAAGCAGGTGCGATCAGAGCGTCTGACAGCGCGTTTGAATTAAAGTGATCGGTCATCGGACCGATCAGGACTATCCCGGACCGATCAGGTTCCAACCTGATCGGTCCTCAGTGAGAAACTTGGGATCGCAAGCTCGTATGATCGGTCCCTGACCGGTCACCAGATTGGTCACCAAACCGATCCGGAAATCAGCTTGCCACAATCCTGCCCGGAATCCACTAGCTAATCGGTCACCAGACCGATCAGGCTGATCCCAGACCGATCAGGCTGGACTGATCGGTCAGGGTGAGAAACCTCGCGACAGTTCATCGTTCAGTTTCATCGGTCACGGTTTCTCCCTGATCGGTCATCAGACCGATCAGGAGCCGATCATTAGGTTTGCCAAAGTTACTGGAAGCTCCCTGATCGGTCACCAGACCGATCAGACATCGTTGGATCGGTCACCAGACCGATCCAAGAGGGAACTTCGTGCCAACTTCCCTGATCGGTCACCAGACCGATCCGGGCAAGGCCAAACCCACTCTTAGTCGAGAGAACCAGCCTCCGACCCATCTCCGACTCGTGCTTGATCCCTCGGACCAAGACTCCATGCCCAGCTTCACTCACTGGGACTTCAACCTAGCCCTCCAAGCTAGGACCTGGCCCTCCAAGCCGGGATTTCATCAACCTAGCCCTCCAAGCTAGGACCTGGCCCTCCAAGCCGGGATTTCATCAACCTAGCCCTCTATGTTAGGACTTGGCCCTCCAAGCCGGGATTTCATCAACTTAGCCCTCCAGGCTAGGACCTGGCCCTCCAAGTCGGGATTTCATCAACCTAGCCCTCCAGGCTAGGACCTGACCCTCCAAGCCAGGACTTTTTCACATTTCACCTAACCCTCCAAGTTGGGACTTTTCACCTAACCCTCCAAGTTAGGACTTTTCACCTAACCCTCCAAGCTAGGACTTTTCACCCAACCCTCCAAGTTAGGACTTTTCCACACCTAGCCCTCCAAGCTAGGATTTTTCACACCTAACCCTCCAGGTTAGGATTTCCCCACACCTAGTCCTCCAAGCCAGGATTTTCCACACATAACCCTCCAGGTTAGGATTTCTCCACACCTAGCCCTCCAAGCTAGGATTTTCCAAACCTAACCCTCCAGGTTAGAATTTCAATCACTCTGTGTCTAATCCCCGATCAGGACTTAATCATAATCATAATCATCAACCTAAACTAAAATCGATGTCAACACCAAAACAACAATCAGGATCAGACTGCATCAACACCCTAGTGACTGGCCGTCGACATTGATTCCTTCCGGAACTATATATATATATACACAAGATCAAAAATATATCCAAACATCCACAATAAAAAACTAAAATATTTATCCCAACGGACACAACTATTAGACATACACACATATATATACAGACGAATTCTTTCCATTCACTTCTAAATTTCATCGTTTTATGATTGATTATAATATTAATTTTTCATGTAAATTTTTATGTAAAAAGTATAAAATAATGAGATTCATAAAATATTCATCAAAAAACGAGAACAAAAATTTATAATTTACCAGCTACTTTATCTGTCGTAGATTCTTAAAATTATTCATCAAAAAGCGAGAACAAAAAGTTATAATCTACCAGCTACTTTATCCCTTGTAGATTCTATACTCCCAAATTCTCTATCTTATGAAGCCAGGCAAAAAACAAAAAAGAACGACATGATATCTTGATAGGCCATGACTTCCCATTCAAAATTATGATGTTATGTGCTTCCAAAAAAGCCCTTTAATGTCATGATTTCACACACACTGATTTGTAGATAGAATGAAGTGAGCAATAGATATTCCAAAGTCTAATACGTAAAAGATCTATTTTTCAACAATTAGGAATGCTATGCCATGTAAAAGAAATCCTTACATAGCTATGAAGAGAAACAACAACTTAGCAAAAGGAACAAAAAAAAGAATTGATTGGTCGGCTACATAACTATTCATTTAACCTGCTCAGAAAGGTTGATTTGCACCAGAGTGTCCAGAATATTGAGCCAATGCAACAACTAAACTAGTCTTGCCTACACCAGAACTGCCTTCCAACAACACTGGTAAACATCACTGTCAGTTAGATTACATTACATGCCAAGAAATATAATGAAATGTAACATTTTTAATACATCCATATGCTACAGACCAGGCTTTGAAAGTTGCATTGCACATAAAACCCGCAGAACATTCCTACTAGTAGTAGGTGCAAGTAAATCAAACCCTTCTTTCTTGCATCCATATTTCCCTAAAATGAGAAATGACAGTATAAATGTGAAACCATCATGGAATTCGCAATTCAAATTATCAAAAATATTTCATGCTACAAACACCAATTTGACAACCTTGATAACTCGGTTAACTTTGATGCAAAAAAGAAAATTAGACCTTAAGTTTTTGGGTTTGCTAAAAATTGGTTTTGGATCATTGTTTTAAATTTGGTTCAGCGCCTTAAAGTTTGCAGAAGAGGTATTGCTTAGCTTTTGATCTATAAAATGAAACTAGCAATTTAAATAATAAGAAATTTCTGATTCTAAAAGCCTATGCTCAATATAAGGTTCAGTATGTCAAAATAGTCTTACACAGAAACATAAACATCCCTTTGGTATTTAATTTACATCTATGGTTTAAATTGTTGATGAATCATAGTATAAGGAAGTCAATACAATTTCAGTGTCATCTCGTGTGACTAGTTGGAAACATATGGATCTCAAGGCAATTATTGGCAGTTGTGTTTCTAAATACAATTTAGGGAATATAGAACTGATGATATCAGAAAATCCAACCCACGGAAAAAGATAACTCAATAAATGATCATGAAGAACACCATATTAATTACATTGTTATTCATTCAAACAAAAAAAGTACAATCAAACAGTACAAAAACGAAAGCAAGACATTAGTTTCCAAGTGCAAACTTAGAAGTGCCTGGTAGAATGGTGAAAAAACACATATTTCGAAACTCGTCGCTCAAACATTGTGAAATCAACCTAATCTGTAACCTGCTACCAGCACTCAGATTAGTAGAGAAGAAGAACAAAATCAGAGAAATCAAGTAGATAAAAGTGACAGCAGGAAGAAAGGAAAAGAGATGAGAAAGATACGTCTCCAGTTTGAACAAAGCAACTGTAGATGTTGCACTCATCCATCCAGTACTGCAAGTCACCGATCCCAAGCAGGCGTATCTCATCAGCCGACGCAGACGGAGGAGTGGAGGAGCTGGCGCTGTGCATCTGGGGAGGCGGAAACAGAACCGGGGCTGGTACTGTGGCTGCGGCACAAGGTGGGGAACAACATCGTTCTGGTGTTCGGCGAGGCTGCTGTGGCTTCGCCAGGCGAGCAGGGGAAAAAAGGACTAGGATTTAAATAGAAAAGGCATACGGTGGAAAATTATTAGGCCGTTTGGTAAAAGAAAAACTTATAATATAATCAAAATTAATTATTTTATTTAGTATAATTTTAAAATTATAATATAATATAATATGCATTACAAAAACTAGTTAAAATATTATAATATGTATTATAAAATCAACGGTATATAATTTAGAGTACATTACAGACTCAATTATATTACAAACTGGATTATATTATCTCTAATCAAGCAGCTAATGAGTTTCACTTATAATTTATGATTTAATCGGTTCAAATTTATTACTTTAACATTTAACAATTATAAATATTTTTAACTTGTTATTTCATCGAATAAATATTACGAAGTCAAATGACATTTAAAATTAGAAGTAAAATCCACTTTTTAATTGATGAAGTCTAAAATAGTATTTACTTCATCAACTTTTTAACCGAAGTTGATTATCACATATTACTTCATAATTAATAATTGCCAAAGTAATTATTGTGAAGTCTATCATCAAAACTCTACTGGTGAAACTTCTAAATCTTTTCTAAGGTGAAGTAGTGGTCACATCAATCCGTTTCACTACAAGAAAACTCAGGATTACCGACGGAATTACCGACGGAATTATTTTCCGTCAGTGTTTTTCTGACAGAATGTGTATTCCGTCGGAATTTACTGACGGAATAAATTTTCCGTCAGTAAATCCATTGTTTCCCGTCGGCAAATTAAAATACTATCCGGCCGGAATAAATTGGTTCCGACGGAATAGCAGTTCCGTCGGAAATCTCCGACAGAATATTAATTCCGTCGGAAATTTCCGACGGAATTACTGAACCGTCGGAAATGACCTCTCCCGTCGACGGAACATTCCCTCTGCCGGGGGAAAAAATTTCGCCGAAAAAATTAAATGTTTCCGACGGAACAGTAATTCCGTCGGAAATTTCCGACGGAATTACTGATCCGTCGGAAATGACCTCTCCCGTTGACGGAACAGTCCCTCTGCCGGGGGGAAAAATTTTGCCGAAAAATTTGAGTGTTTCCGACGAAACAGTAATTCCGCCGGGAATTCCGACGGAACAGTAATTCCGTCGGAATTTCCGACGGAATTACTGTTCCGTCGGAATTCCCGACGGAATTAACGATCCGTCGGAAATGACCTTCCCGTCGACGGAACAGTCCTTCTGCCGGGGGGAAAAATTTTCACCGAAAAAATTGAGTGTTTCCGACGGAACAGTAATTCCGTCGGAAATTTCCGACGGAGCAGTAATTCCGTCTGCTCCGTCGGAAATTTCCGACGCAACGTCTATTCCGTCGGAAACCCCCGACGGAATCGTAATTCCGTCGGAGATTCCCGACGGAACTAGTGTTCCGTCGGAAAGGGGTTTTCGGCGCCATAAATTAGGGCGTGCCCTAATTTTTCCTCACGCGCGCCTTTTCCTCACGCGAGCTCGCTCCGGACTCTCGCCGCCGCCGCTCGCTCTCCTCGTCTCGTCGGTAAGCCTTTCTCCCTATTTTTCCTCGCTCGACTGTCGGGGCCTCTTCCCTCACGCGCGGCTTGTCTCCGGCGTTCACAGCCTCGGCGGCGTGGCCCAAGCGCGTGGCCGAGGTGGCACGGCGGCAGCCCTGGGGCCACGCCGGCGGCCCTGGGGCCACGCCGGCGGCCCTGGGGCCACGCCGGGGGGCCTGGGGGCACGCCGGCGGCCTCCCCTGGCTTGCCGGCGTCCCCTGCTGCCTGGGGGCACGCCGGCGACCTCCCCTGGCTTGCCGGCGTCCCCTGCTGCCTGGGGGCACGCCGGCGACCTCCCCTGGCTTGCCGGCGTGCCCCTGCTGCCTGGGGGCACGCCGGCGTGCCCTTGCCGCATGGGGCACGCCGGCGTGCCTAATCGCACGCCGGCGTGCCTAATCGCACGCCGGCGTGCCAATTCGCACGCCGGCGTGCCAATTGGGCTGTCGGGCAGCCACTGCAAGTCCAATTGGGCTCGCCGGTAGGCTACCGGCCATATTGGGCTGGCCGGCTGGCCCAATTGGGCTGGCCGGCTGGCCCAATATGGCCTGGCTGGCCCAATTGGGCTGGCCGGCTCGCCCAATAGCCTGGCTGGCCCAATTGGGCTGGCCCAGCCAACCCAATTAGCCTGGCTTGCCCAATTGGGCTGGCCGGCTGGCCCAATTGGGTCGGCTGGGCCCACAGGCGATTGGCTCAATTGGCTGTTGCGCTTGCCCGTTTGGATCTAGCGTGCCAATTCGGTTGTCGTTGTAGCAATTCGAATTGAGGGCTGCCCAATTGACACGTTTTGTTACCTTAATACTGTATTATTTGTTATTAATTAGATTTTGTTTGTACTTTTATAGGTTACTACAGTTGCTGCTTCCCTTCTAGACTTGTACTTGATTTAAGGTATCTATTTTATTTGTATTTTGGTTGCAATGCTTACATTATGTGTTAGATTATTGTAAATTTAATTTGTTATTAGTATATGGTGTAAATTAGTAATTTATTAGAAATTATCTTACTTAGATTGTTCTAACTAGTACGTGTTTTCACTGTTTATATAGATTGATCTTAGTTGTTACCTTGATAGTTGTTACCTTGATAGTTTGTTTATGACATGTAATTAATATCAAATTGTGATATAGATTTAATTTTATTTTATTTGTTTGATATTCTCATCCTACAACTGAATTA
Organism: Boesenbergia rotunda; assembly: GCA_024364735.1. Taxonomy (NCBI): domain Eukaryota; kingdom Viridiplantae; phylum Streptophyta; class Magnoliopsida; order Zingiberales; family Zingiberaceae; genus Boesenbergia; species Boesenbergia rotunda. The sequence goes on along the minus strand of JAGFNQ010006146.1, from coordinate 77,215 downwards.
CTCATTATTAGGCAAAAATGTATATGAACAAAGCTTGGATGTACAACCGATTAGATAAGGGATTTATCAGAGATGATTTGTTTCTGAACTGGAATCTTTTATGAACTTTGCTAAAAGTCATCCAGAATGTTTGAATGGTTCTGAATTACGATGCCCATGTAATCACAAAAAATGCAGAAACAGAGCTTATCGTGATGAGGACACTGTAAGAGTTCATATATGTAGAAATGGATTTGTGCCAAATTATTATAATTGGTACTGTCACGGAGAACCTTATGTGTACGAACCAATTGGACCTTCTGCTGGTTCAACATCTGATATAAATGTTGTTGCACCTGATACATCAACTAATATTGGAATGCAAACATTGGTTGAGGATGCAATCAATGTTGTTCAATTTTCTCATGTAGATGATATACCAACACAAGAATATCAACAATTATCTGAAATGTTAAATGCCAGTGAAAGAGAACTGTGGGAAGGCATTCCATCTGGTCATTCGCAACTTTCAGCTACTGCAAGATTATTAAATTTGAAAGCAGAACATCATTTTTCAGAAAGATGCTACGATGACATATGTCAATTGATGTCTGAGTTGCTTCCTGCTGATAACAGAATGACCGATAGCTTTTATAATACCAAAAAATTGGTCAACGGTTTAGGTTTGCCATTTGAGAAGATTGATTGTTGTATCAATAACTGCATGATATTTTGGAATGAAGACAATGAACTGAGTGAATGTAAAATATGTGGTTATCCTCGTTATAAGCCTCTTACTCGCATACCCGGGAAGAAAAAGAAAAAGATTGCTTGGAAATGTATGTATTACTTTCCATTGACTGCAAGACTTCAACGTTTATATGCATCTACTGCTACAGCTAGTCAAATGATATGGCATCATGAGCATGTACATGAGGGAGGTCTAATGTGTCATCCCTGTGATTCCCCTGCATGGAAACATCTTGATAGTGTGTTTCCTTCATTTAATATGGAACCACGGAATGTGCGATTGGGACTTTCTGCAGATGGATTTCAACCATTTGGTCAATCAGGACAACAATATTCTTCTTGGCCAGTGATATTAACACCGTATAATTTACCACCATGAATGTGCATGAAAGATGAATTTATGTTCCTTACTATACTGATTCCTGGTCCAAGCAATCCTAAAGAGAAGATAGATATTTTCCTCCAACCTTTGATTGGTGAGTTGAGTGATTTATGGAATGTAGGGTCCTTGACTTATGATGTTGCAACCAAAACTAATTTTACATTACATGCTGCATTATTATGGACAATCAGTGATTTTCCAGCATATTCGATATTGTCAGGATGGAGTACATCGGGAAAATTAGCATGCCCACATTGCATGATGGACTCTGATGCATTTTCATTACCTTGCAGTGGAAAAGTTTCTTGGTTCGATAACCACCGTAAATTTTTACCCATTGATCACCCTTTTCGGCGAAATAAAAAAAATTTCCTAAAGAATGTAATAGTCAGCAAATCTCCTCCAGTCATTGCTTCAGGTGAAGATATTATTGGTCAAATTGACAGTTATGGATTTCTTCCAGTTTCTCAACCTGATGCGGATGACATAAACAAGTACATTGTCCGGATGTGCAAGTGTGGATGGAAGAAAAGGAGTATATTTTGGGATCTACCCTATTGGAAGTATCTGCTAATTCGACATAATTTAGATGTTATGCATGTTGAAAAAAATGTCTTTGATAATATATTCAACACTGTGATGAACGTCCCTGGAAAAACTAAAGACACTGCAAAATCACGTGAAGAATTAAAAGAGCTAGTTAACAGACCAGAATTACACAAAGATGAAACATCTAACAGATATCCAAAGGCTTGTTATACATTGGACAAAGATGGAAAGCAAGCATTATGTAGTTGGTTGAAAGAAATAAAATTTCCTGATGGATATGCTTCTAATATGAGTAGGTGCGTCGATATGAACAGATTAAAGATGTTTGGAATGAAAAGTCATGACTGTCATGTGTTTATGCAAAGACTTATTCCAGTAGCTTTTCATGACTTACTTCCTCAAAATGTTTGGGAAGCGCTCACAGAATTGAGTTTATTTTTTAAAGATCTGACATCAAGGTGTATTATGATGGATGATATGCTTCGGCTAAAAACAGACATTCCTCTTATACTATGTAAACTCGAAAGAATTTTTCCTCCTAGCTTTTTTGATTCAATGGAACATTTGCCAGTCCATTTACCATACGAGGCTGAAATAGCTGGACCTGTTCAGTACAGATGGATGTATCCATTTGAACGATTTTTGAGGAAATTGAAAAATAATGTTCGTAACAAAGCAAGGGTTGAGGGGTCAATAAGTAATGCTTATCTTGTTGAAGAAGCTTCCTCTTTTTGCTCATATTATTTTGCTGATCATGTAAAAACCAGACATCGTAAATGTCCAAGAAATTATGATGATGCTCGACCGATCGACCCTTCGATGCTTTCTATTTTCAAGTATCCTGGCAAGGCAATTGGTGGAGCTTCATCTAGATGGTTAACTGAACAGGAATACCATGCTGTCAGGACATACATACTTCTAAACTGTAATGAGGTCAAACCATATATAGAGTAAGTTACATTCTCTAATAAAATTTACATTCAGTTTAAAATGTTAAAATGTGCATTTTAAAATGAATAATTGTCTAATACATCTTTGGCAGCTTATACGAACAACAATTGTATATGCAAAATCCATATTTTGGTGCCAATGAAATAGCAGCAAAGTTGGAGACAGAATTTGCATTATGGTTCCAAATATATGTAAGTTACATGAATATATGTAATTTTGAGTTTTAAGAAATATTATTCAATCTTCTAATTTATGTTAACATTATTTTCATAGGTGAAAGATCGTAGAATTTCAAATGTCGAAGATGATAGGATATTGAATCTTGCATCAGGTCCTCTTCGTAAAATAATGGTTTACTCTGGTTACTATGTTAATGGCCTAAAATTCCATGTCAGACACCGAGAATCAAACAGGTTAACCTACAATTCTGGTATATGCGTCAAAGGATCTATGGAGAATAGTAACATTGAGTTCGATTATTATGGAATACTCGACGAAATCATAGAGGTTGAATACCCTGCATTACCATTAAAAAGATGTGTGTTGTTCAAATGTGCATGGTACGATCCGACTCCAAGGACAGGTACTCGAATACATCCAAATTATAATTTAGTTGAGGTGCACGGGAACAAACGGTTTAATAAGTTTGAACCGTTTATCTTTGGAGTACAAGCGGGTCAAGTTTTCTATCTTGATTACCCTACGAGGAGACGAAGATCTAGTCAATGGTTGTCTGTTTGTCGAATGAAGGCTCGCTCAACCATCGAAATGCCGAACACCGTCACTGTTGTTAATCATGATGCATTTCAGAATGATTCTGTTGAGAGATATTCAGTTGATTCACAACTCGAATCTACATCTCAATTACTTGTAGATATTAACGTCACTTACGAAGATATAGATGATGGAGATATGTCTAGCAGTGATGAAGTTGTTGAACTAACAGAGTCTAGCGATGAGGATTTAGAAGCTGCTACTATTGATTAATTTGATCTTAAGTATGATACGATATCATGTTTTTTTGTTTATCAAGTAAGTTATGCATTAATTTTATTTCTTGTAATTTTGATTAATTTTGTTAATCATGCTAGTATTGATTAATTAATGTTTATAATGCCTCGACACTGTAATATGATTTATTGTAATTTGTTTTTGTAGATATTATTATGGCACAACAAGAGCAGCAGCCAGATCAACAGCAGGCACCACTCCGTGGCTATGTGGTTCTAAAAATTGTTGAGGAATCGTAAGTATATTTTAATAATAGTAATTATGTTCATATAGGACACTCAAGGTGTCTAATATTTTGCTATGTTTCAAATGTTCCAGACAAATCAGTCTATTATCAATTCAGTTAGAAGCTATCTGATAACCAATATACTTCATATAGGACACTCATAGTTGCTCCCTCCCAAACACCCATTTCTGGAAAAAAGGAAGATAGTAATTAGTTTTTGCTTATTGCTTTTCCAAAGATGGCGCTTGCAGTATCATCTTGAAAGTGGAAAGATCTTGGTATTGCTTCATCACATATCAGTTTTTTCCAGCATTAGAGTAAACTGCCTTTTCTTAATTGCAGACCACTACTTTCTATTTGATTTTCCTGGCCAGGTTGAGCTTTTCTTTCTTCATTCAAATGCAAAGAATGCCATCACTAAACTTGTACAGAAGTTGGACCTTCAGGTATATTATTTGCACACTTGATGATCAATTGCATCCATCTCGATTCATCACCAGCAGGTTACACAAGCAGATTCATTCATTTCTGGTATCAAAGCTGATAACCTTTGTCAATCTTCCTTTGCAACTAAGCAACTCCTGATGCATAGGTAAGAATTCACTATGTTGACTTTAAACCATGCAAATTAGTTTAATACATCCAATTTGTTCTTGATATCCTTCTTAAATGCAAAATTAAAGTGGCTGTGGGTTCATATTTGGGCAGGTATCCTCATGAAGCCTTTAATGGACAGACTTCGATTGTTCGAATAAGTGGAAACTCACCACAGACAACTTCTGTGGACTTGATACACAAGCTTGCACAAAGCAATGGAGCTGATCTGTGGGCACCAGTGAACACAAGGGGAAAAAAACTGAGTCTTATATATTGTATATAATTGCAAGCAGTGATATTGTTCTTAGGATCATTTATTGAGTCGATTGTTATGCATTTGGAAACTTGTAAAATGTATATACTCTTTTAAAAATGTAAAATTTGTAATATATTGTATTTGATATTGTAATTGTTTATATAATTGTAATATAATTGTAATTGTTTATCTGAAATTTGAAAAGTTATAATTGCATTGTGGATCAAGTAAAAATTTGCGAATTTTTTTTAAATTTCCGACGGAATACCGACGGAAAGAAAAATCCGTCGGAAAAGTATATTTAATGAATCTCCGACGGAAACCCAATTTCCGTCGGGATTCTCCGACGGAAACTGGGTTTCCGTCGGAAATCTCCGACGGAAACTCAATTTCCGTCAGGAAATCTCCGACGGAAACTGGGTTTCCGTCGGAGATTTCCGACGGAAATCCAGTTTCCGTCGGAGATTTCCCGACGGAAATTGGGTTTCCGTCGGAGATTTCCGATGGAAAATTCCGTCGGTAAATTTTAATTACCGACGGATTATTATTTCCGTCGGTAATATTATTCCGACAATTAATATTCCGACTTTTTTATTTCCGTCGCAGTTCCGTCGGAAAGCGCCATTACCGACGGAATGCCGACGGAAATTTCCGTCGGTAACGGTAAGATTTTTTGTAGTGTTTGTTGAATATTTCTCCAACAAAAGTCGTCTTGAATCAACCATTGTATTAAGCATGACAAGGTAGAAAACTTAAGTAAATCACTTAAGAATTTTTGGTTGTGTTGTATATGTTTTGATAAATTCTCAATTACGTCATAAATTTTAGAAAAAATCTAAAAAATATATTTTTGTTGATATTGCAATCAATCCAAAATATATCAACTAAATAATTCTCTTAGTAACAAATTAATTATAAGGAGAAATATAGATTTTATTGAAAATTCAAGATGGAATTGGAATACAAAGGTGAAGAAACTCAAGTTCATATCTCAATGGAGAATAAAACTCCAATAGAAGGTGTTGAATGATCTCCCTTAGGATCACCACCTTCCTTACCATCAAATTCAAGAAGTATCAGTTCATTTTGTTAGTGTAAAGAGCACTAACTAATTGAATTTGATTTTGATATTGACAAATAATTCAAAGTTAAGTTGTTTTATGACCTAACAATGTTGATCAAGTATGCAGGTCGCTCAACCAAAAAGACCTAGTGATATCAGACAAAAGAAAAGTCCTAGGTTATACTACGCAAAGGAAAACCCCTAGTAGGTTAGCGAGACAAGATACTAGATAGAAGACTTGGCAGATCAAGTACACCAGACAAGAAGTCTAGACAGGTATGAAGGACCGAACATGTAATAGGTCGATGGCTCTAGAGGACCGAACATCGAGAGGAAGCCCTTGGGATCAAAATGGGATGCTGAGCAACAAGTACAAACAGGTTTGGAGAACCGAATGTTTTACAAGTCAAGTAATCTCTCCTAAGAAGAGTGGGTGAGGATGCATATATGTTGATCTGACCTAGGATTTCATTGGAAATTCAAAAGTCAAAACTAGATAATCATCAAATTGTCAAACTATTTTTGCTTAAGATACGATATTATGATTGTTTGTGCTAATCCTTATTTTGCAAGATTGATATATCGATAGGCTAGATTGGTACACTGAAATGGCTCAGTAGACCGATCAGTAGGATCGGTAGATCGAACACTCATGTGTCAGCCAAGTCCTTCAGTATGCTAATGTGATATCCGACATGGATTAGTTGCATCTCAGATTGCTGACGTGGCACAAGATAAGGATTGGATGATTGACGTGACAAAGAGATAAGAGTTGACCGTCTGACTTGGTAGAAGGACCAGTCAAGGATAAGGATCGAGTTTTTGATGTGGCAGAAGACTCTCATCGACAAGCTGACGTGCAAAATGGGAGTGGCCCAAGCTGGATTAGTAGATTGATCCTGGGGATCGGTAGACCAAATAAATAGGATCGAGATTTGGTTTATATATAGAGCAATATCAGTCGAGTTCTATAAAAGGAGGTCTCGACCAAGCTCATATAATCAATTCTCAAGTACTCCAACTCTTGTCATGTTGCAGAAACACTGCTATGATGCCGAAAAGCTACTATAAAAAATATACAGAAGTTTAGATCTTGATTTGTCGGTATTCATTATGTTAATTCTTTATTTCATCTTTCTCATGTTTTATTCTTTAAGGACAGTAAACGTGTTGTCGCTCATAGTTCTTTGTAAAGATGGATTGATAGTGAATTTCTCATCAGAAGCGATCAACGATCGCGGGTCTTGAACTAGTAGTTACCGGACTATTAACCAAGTAAAAACAAACTTATCTTTCTGTGCTTGTCCTTATTTTATTTCCACTGTCAATCTTTAAAAAGATAAAAGAGTTTTCGAAAATCATAAAAAAGCGTAAAGCGCTATTCACCCCCCCTAGTATTCTATTTGATCTTATAATTAGTAGGGGTGTAATCAAATCGAGTCAAGCCAAACAGTAAGAGGCTCGAGTTCAAGCTCAGTTTGTTATCTCTAAGCTCGAGTTCGAGCTTTAGTTCTTAAGCTCAAGCTCTACTCGTAATAAAATTAAATAGCTCGAGTTCAACTCACGTTCAGCTCGATAAAAACTCATTTAAAAATTAAACGGGATTAGTTCGAGTTCATTTAAGATAATTAGCTATAATAATTTATAACATATTATTATACTTATTATTTATGCGATATTTAGTTATATATATAAATATAATAAGATAAACGAGCCTCATGAACATGTTTGCGAGCCTCTTAATGAACATGCTCACGAGCCTCTAAATGAACATATTCGTGAGCTCACGAACCAATATTACTAAGCTCGAGCTTGGCTTGAAATGTTTTCGAGCTCAAAATCAAGCTCGAGCTCGACTCGTTAACTTAATCGAATGAACTCGAATGAATTTTTTTTTTGAACTGAGACCCGAATAGTTCGTGAGCGGCTTGGCTCATTTAACCCCTAATAATTAGTATCAGAGTGGGGTCACTCTAAATTGGTGCAACCATCGTCTGACTTGAGTTAGAATTGGTTTTTTAGTTTTTGTTTTTTTTGTTTTCAAGTTTTCACCTTGAGTTAGAATTGGTGTAATAACCTCTACTAACAAAATTTTCATTTTTTTATTGCTTGAAATGGGTGCAACACCAATCAAGCCATTTTTTTTATTTTCTTATTTCTTTACTCACACACTGCTGATCTAAAACCAAGTCTTTGTATAATTTTCTCCGTTGATTTCTATGTGCAAGATCTATTTTGATGACCCATCAAGAAGGCTATAGCACATCCCAACCACTTCTTTTCTTTGACAAGGACTTCCGCTAATGGAAGGACCAGGTGGAGTAACATTTCAAATTAAACTAAGGTGGAAATATCGATAGCGATCCAAATCAGATTTACTATTGCCATCAACAGAGAAGTATCCCATAATCCTGCGAAAAATGGGATCAGCCAACGAAGAAGAAGATCGAGGCCGACGCTAAAGCTACTCAAACTCTACAATGTGGCCTGATCAAGGAAGAACTCAACCGCATCAGCTCCTTCATCAGCACGAAGGACTTGTAGGACAAACTAGTCGAACTCCATGAAGGGACTTCTGACACCAAGGTAAATAAGCATGATTTAATTTTGAATAAATTGTATAACATTAAAATACAAGAAGATGAGTGGCAAGTCAGCTCCAGGCCCATATCCAAAATCTTCTCAACAGACTCCATGCGATCAGACAACCAATCAAGAATTGAGATGTGATCGAGTATCATTGAAAGTATTTTCGAGAAATGCTTTGTGGGAATCGATGGTAGAAGCTTACAAGTCTTTCGAAATCTTTTAAAAGTAAAGTTAGATGAGTTATTTTCTGAATTCAAATTAAATGAACAAACTAATGCTACTTCGGTCAAGAAAGGTATTGCTTTGCTTGTAGGTAAATTTAAAATTAAGGAGGCAAAACCCAAGTTCTAAACTGAACCTAAATCTAAAGATAATTAGATTCAGAAGACGACAAGGGAATCGCCTTTGAACTAGTCAACCTAGTTCAGAAAATACTTAAAAGAAGAAGATCCAATCAAAAAGCAAATAGCCGGGTCCAAATTGAACCACGAATGTCAGAAGTAACCTGCTGCGGCTACAATAAGAAAGGATACTACAAGCCGGAGTGTCCAAACATAAAGGAAACCAAATTCAAAGAATTAGGAAGGCCCTGAAAGCAACGTGGTCTAAGTCTTCAGAAGAATCATACATAGAATAATAAGGTCAAGCAAGCTACCTATCCATGATGATAAAAATTCACGTATCCAAATCTGAAGTTTGAGTCTACGACCGAGCCCAAATCAAAATCCAAGTCCAAGCAAGCCATGAATTTGTATCCGATTCAGAAAATTCAAACCCCACTATAAGTTCTGCTTTGATTGAAAAATTATATAATATGATATCATGCTTAACTCTAAATTAGCCAAGTCCAATGTCTGGACCAAGTGACTCCAAAAGGAAGTTCAAATCCTTAAGGAGAAAACTAACCCTGTTAAATACTGAATTTTTAGGGGTTAATTTGAAAATTAGGGGCTGTGTTAGGAATACGTAATATTGGAGGGCCTTTTTGCAAAATATCCAAAACTTATTAAAACCCTAAATCTCCTCCTTAAAATGCTATTTTTTCCGTCGTTTCCTTCCGCTCCGACGCAGCTCGCACGCACGCAGTGAGCGGTTCCTCTCTGCGGCCGTCGAAGCCATCGCAGGTGCTCCAACCTATTCTTCTTCTTCTTCCGTCGTCTCCGGTGCGCACGAACAGGGTGTGCCCTAGCCGACGCCGCTCCTCACCTGTGCTGGCTCCATCACCGAGCACTTCCTCATCGCGCGAGCCGTGCCCTAGTTTTAATCATCGGTGCCCGCTCTTCCCTCACGATCGCGCCTCACCACAATCTCAGTTCCTAAGCGATTTGCTCGATCTCGTCGGAGAAGAAGAGGGTTTGCGTGTGGGAAAATTGGTAAGTTTTGTTCTACGCATTTCTCCTTTGTTGATAAATTGTTGTTGGATCTGCTCCTTTAGCAAGCTGAGTGGATGTTAATACTGATTTGTAGTTGTATTTTGTTAGCATGGCTACCGTGAACTCCATGCATGAGAGGAAAAATCAAATTTTTGCTATGGGTTGATGAGATCTGTTGGAGGATCTAATAAAATTTTTTATTAAGATAATGTTGGTTGTAGTTTGGTAGACATGGATTAGGTTTGATTTGGTTTTGTTGGATCAGATCTGAGTGTCTGAGCTCTGTATGGTTACTCACTCTGTCGTGGATTTCTTTTGAGCAGTAGCTAGATTAAATTTAATTGTTGTTTTGTAGGAAATTGCTTCATTTTGAGATGGAGGCTATTTGGTTTGTTTAAATATAATTCTTTATGTGGTTGTTTCCCTTGCCATGAGTCACATGGAGGGTTTGGGGATTTAAAATTGGGAAAGAGAAATCTTGTGTTAGCTTGGTATAATGAGTTTATGAATTTGTAGTTGATCTTGGATGGTTGGCCTTAATTTTGTTTATATATAGTTTAATTAATTAATTTATTTTTTTTATAATTAGTTAAACTTATGTATTGACTCAGGACCATGACTTTGGACTCGTACGGTTAGTCGTAGAAAGATTTCTTCGCTTACAGACTTCTGTAATTAAAGGCGGGTACTTCTCCTTTGTACTCGTGTAGTTCTCTTACCTTTAAGCATGACTGTTTTATGTCTAAATAGGTTGTTTGATCTTGTTCCTTGTCGGTTGTTATTTTAACATCGCCGTTGATACTTTTTCTTCGTTGATCTTTGAGTTATTCGAAATTCCGTATCTGTACAGTTTCCGTTGAATTTCTGTTCTGTAAAGTACCGCTTGTACGCGAGTACTTAGAGGTTCATTATACATAATTAGGTTTATTTGACATTAGAATTATCCTACCTAGTAGTATAGATGCATAATCGTTGGTTTTTTGATACTTAGTTGATTGTATTGTTGCATCGTTGATACTTGTTAGATTTTGTTGTATTGTTGTTTTCCAGTTGTTCGTGCATCTTGTAGCATGCACCATACCTGCACGTTACATACTAACGACTTTTGGGCTTTCATATGGTTAAGCTGTCGTTAGTCATTTAGTTGTTCAGTTCACTTAACCACTTGTTGTTGTGGTAGTTGTTAGAGTGCGAGCAATTGCCATGTTATGCCACATATGTTACAATTGTAGGCAAGCAGTGACACTTTCACCATTGTTTTCGAGGTATATTAGAGATGTTGATAGCTTCCCCTTTATTTCGGGGTTTGGAGCAATTGGCTCCCCAACATTAGAGCTGTTGATAGCTCCCCTTTGTTCTGGGGTTTGGAGCAGTTGGCTCCCCAGCATTAAAGTTGTTGATAGCTCCCCCTTTATTCCGGGGTGACACATGTCATTGCATCATATGCATTTATGGATTTTCTTGTGGTTGTTGTATTTATATGAGCTATGTTTGTTGCATTTGGTTGACATGCATGTATGTTTTGATATTGTGATATCATGAAGTTTTTCGTACATGCTTAGTTGTTATTCGGTTTTATATCATATTGTTTTATAGTTGTTATATATGTTTAGGTATTCTTATATCCCTTAGAGATTATACCTGTTGTTTTCTCTACTTGTTCTATCTTTATTATGTCATGTTATTTGTCGAGTCATATACCCGCAGAGTTCGCCAGGACTCACCACCCTTGTTTCTTCTTTTTGTTTCAGATAGCAGGTAATTGCATTTCTTGGAGCTAGGAGATGATCCAGTTGCCAGTCCCCCGGTGTAGTCGTTTTAGGTATTTGGTCTTAGTTATTTTATTTCTGCACCTTGTGAGTTTCGCATTTCATTTATTAGGTATCGGATTGGTTTTGTCGTTATTATGGATACATTTGAATTTTCTTTGGTATGTAGGTTTTCTTTTTGTTTACGATGACTGAGCCATCAAATTATTATAAACTGCATGGTTGTGTATATTTTCTTTTGTTATGATGTCAGTCACTTGTGGCTGAGCTAGATTGGTGAGGAGATTATGTATGATTTGTCCCAACTTGTCCATCATATAGGGGAGATTCTACCCGATTTTCGAGTAAGTATGTGCCTCTGGAGGTGTGACAAACCCAAGTTCTTCAATTGACCCAGTTCAAAATGGAACCTCAACTAAGTCCAAAACCTTGAGGAAGATATATAATTCCAATTTGAAAAGTCAAGTTCAAGAATGTCATTGAAAAAGTTCACCTTGGGATAAAAAATCTGTTTATGATACTTGAATCTCGACAAGTCGTGTACAACCGATTCAAACTATGATATAAGGCTAAAACTCGTTTCAAGTCATATATGTCATTAGATAATAGAACTACTAGAAATCAAGTTCATGAATGAGTTTCTAAATCAAGCTTGGTTAATCAAGCTAGATCAAATAAATATTGGATCTCCAAAAATCAAATTCACTACCTAGATAGATCATGTTGAAGCTATGATTTAAGGAGAGCCAATAGGAAATTAATTTTTTCCCGTTGAATTGCATGATTGTTTGATTTATTGTTTTACTTTGTATGCTTTTTTTCTACTTAAATTATAATGGTTAGATAAGGAATTAAGTTTGATTGATACTTGCCCAACCTAGTATTAGGATGGGGTGAGATGATAATCTGTTAGGAAAGCTTAATCTAGGGAGTCAAGTGGGGTAACTTGGTCTACTTAGCTAAGTAGAACTAACTAAAGCTATTTCGTTATATCTTAGACTAGTTAGGCCAGGGTTTCTCAACTGATTAGCTAAGTGTTCAATTTCATGAATCAACTTTGTCTAGAAAGTTGTTGTTGCTCTGATACCTAGCTAAGAAAGCCCCTGTGTCTTGCCACAATTCAAAAATTGAAACTTGAAATGTGTACTTAATTGATCAATGATTAAACTTGAATTTAACACAAAGTCAATCAATTCTTATAATTCAAACTAAATTAATAAAGATAAAATTGATAACTATCTCATAAAATTTATAAGGTTTCCCTATTTAAAATTTAGAAATGGGTGAGGTGGATTCAGGACTTATTTAAAATTCAGTTAATCAATCTAAATTTAACTTAATTAACTAAGCCCGCACTAATTACTCTAACTTAACTAATTCAAACATAATTTAAAATCTAAATCAATTCAAAACAAATAAACTAATAATTCTACCCAATTCCAATATGAGCAATGATACGCAGCGAGAATGATGTGACATTTTTTATGTACACATTCAATTACCGCTTAGATACTACGGCAACCTTTGGCTGCCGCCCCGAACCAAACTATACCCTGGGGGCAAGATAAAATCGTCGATGAACGTTGCAATTGAAGTGTCACGTCATTCCCATTGGGTTTCTCGTTAAAAATTCTCGTTGCATATCATTTTTCTTCCAATATAATTCAGTCTATACACACACACACACACACACACACACACATACCATTTTGATATGCTACGAACTCTTACCCGCGCCCGTACGGACTCAAGGTGCCTTGGATGGATCCAAGTTTTTTTTTTATTTTTTTAAAAATATTTTTAGGATATAGTGAGTTTAAGCTAATAAAATTTTTCTCTCGGGTTCAGTCATCCCTCTTGGGTTAGTGTTCAAAATAATCAATTTTAGAGACTTATGGGGTATATTATATATATTTAGCATTTAAGATTTTAAAATTTAAATATTGAGTTATAGTGAGTTTAAGCTAACGGTAAATTGTCATTAAATCCCCAATAGCCCTTTGAACTTTGCAATCACTCCCCACACAAGTTTTTCTTTGTTTTTACTCCCTAATGGATTTGAGTATAAAAGGGGGAAATTTGAGTATACATAAGTGAAAACTGAGTATAAAAGGGTGAAACTTGAGTATAAAAGAGTGAAAATTGAGTACAGGGTTATTGATGTGGTGGATGCAAACTGTCATACTCAGTTTTCTAACTTTTATACTCAATTTTCTTCAAATAATACTCACCAAACATCACATCATGGACTGCATGCAAAGAAATGTTTGTGTAGGGATTGCATGCCAAGTTGACTTGGTAAGTGGGGAATTTAAGAAAATTTACCCTTAAGCTAATAAAATTTTTTCCTAGGGTTCGGTCGTCCCTCTTGGGTTATAGTGTTCAAAATAATTAATTTTATATATTCATGGGAATATTATATATTTATGATTTATTCGAGGAAATATTAATTTTTCAAAAAATAAATAATAAATAATAAATTAATAGCGTCTCCCACGCATATAATATCAACTTAATAATTTTAACTCATTTAATAAATCAACTTAATCATTAATTAATTAAATAGCATTACAACTTTAACTTAATTTAAACATCTTTAATTTAAATAACTAGACTTTAACTTAATTAAACCTTTTCAATATATAAATCTAAATTTAAATTAAATAAATAAATCTAATTAAATAATACAAATTTAAATAATAACACTAATTTAAAACACTACTTAATTAAATTAAAATTCTAATTTATTCATAATTAAATTAAAATCCTAATTCATAATTAAATCCTACTTATTTTTAATTTAAGTAAATAATTTAAACTTAATCTTAATTTTAAAACTTAAACTTTATTAATTAAACTTAATTAAAAATTCAATTAATCAAACCTTAATTTGAAATTCAATTAAATCACATAACTCATAATTAAAAAAGTTCGAATCTAAATTCATGTATTTATTACTTATTTTCTTGCAAAATGGATCAAGCCAGCAATTCTTCCTCACCAAAGGCTTAACTTAAAATGAGATAATCCATTGTGCAATGTTTGCAAATGGTCAAGTCTGGATGAGTTTTCACCTCTCGAGCGCCTGTATGCATATAGACGCCCAGGAATAGGGGCACCCGAGACCACAAGGGCACCCTTATTCACGGGCACCCATGTTCTCTCGGGCGCCTGAGTGGGTTTGGGTTAGCCAATGCTGACTAGCTTCCCGCGACACTTCTTGGGTGATTTTGGGCCTTCTAGAGTTAGACTCACCCGAACCCTCCTTCGGCTTTCTTCTCGAGTGAGCTTCCTCTCGACTTCTCATCCCTCGAATATCGTACACATTCTTCTCGCTCCACCGGAGTATTCTTCCGTAGACATCCGCATCCCTCGGATGCACTGAGCTGTCGGTTCTCTTCCCGTGTCATCCTTTTCGACCGTTGTGTCTTCCACTTGACTTCCTGCACTCCTAAGCTTCTGCATACTTAGACATAGGGATCAAAATATAATATGACCTAACTTGATTTGGTTGACCATATCAAAATCAACCTACGGTACTTACAAAATATTGCAAATGCTTAGTTGAAGGTTTAATTTATTTAACTCATACTAAATCAAATAATGCATTTTCTATTAGTGTATTCCAGATTTATGTAAAATCTAACGAAGCATCATTTTGGAACAGCTAAAAGTATTTTATGCTATATTGCTAGAATTGTGGATTATGGAATTTGATATTCTAAAGTTTTAAATTTCAATCGTTGCGGATTCACAAATAGTGATTGGTCAAGTTAATAAATGAAAGAGCACTTCAACTAGTGTTTTCAATCTTAGATCGGGAGCAATTTTATAGAGTTCAAAAAAACAAATTAACATAGTTTGATTCTCTTTAGAAGCATCATACATTATCCTTTTCGAAATCAAAATATGTAATAACTTAAGTGGCATGTCAAGCAATTTGAATTAGAAGAGTACTTACATCTACACCAATAACAAAAAGATGCAATTACTATTTTTTGTGATAACAAGATATGACAATTGTAAGGATAAAAAATCTGACTTTCCGTGAACTAAATATATTGATATTTGTCTACATTTCAATTGAGATTTATTTGTAAATAATGAAATTATATTGGGGCATTATAATATACATGTATAAGTAGCAGATATCATGTTAAAAGATAAGTTTATTTATTTTAATCACGTCTTTATATTTATAATTTTGTATGAAGGGAAGTGTTTAGAAAGTGATTCAAATTTAATAATTATATTCGTGGATTGATGAGGTAATAATTAGTAGTAGTAGTGATAAATAGTGGTTAAAAAAATCTATGTTTAATATATTTATATTAATTGAATTAGTAGTGTAGAATTACAAAGTTAATGAATTGTCATGAGTTAAAGTAACTTATAAATAAATTACGTATTTCATTAATACATAAATTATTTATTTCATTTATCCGTTCTTATCTTATAGCACTCAAATGAAGAATGAGTTAAAAGAAAACACTTGATAAAAAATGATTAATGAGGTTGTTCTAATCTCGGATGATCAACTCAGCTTTATGAAAATTTTTCATAGGCTGCTAGGATAAATCGGGAAGCGCTTGCGATGGGCGATCTAGAAGCTCAGCGTCCCAGGATTCGTGCCCCATTTGGATAGTACTTGATAGCACTTAGATGAAGAAGAGAAAAAAAGAAAATAATGGGGAATTAATGTATTCTTGGTTATTGATGAATAAAAACTTGATTACAAGCATAGACTATACATGTCTTTATATTGCAGTAGAAAAAACTAATCCGATCCTAAAATCATGCTATGAATCCTACACTTATGCATCTAGATCTAACCTTAGCCTTGCATTTATTCAAAGCATATCCATTAAATATGGATATATTCTATCTTAATTTTGACTTGATTAAATAATAAACCAAGTCACAAATGTTAGCCATCTCAATTGACTTCTTCAACTTGAGAAAAATCTCTGTCTTCATTGGTTTTGTAAATATATCTGCAACTTGACACTTACTAGGGCAATACTCGATGTTGATTTATTTTTCCGCAACCCATTCTCTGATTTTATGATACTCAATATCTATATGCTTGTTGTGACCATGAAATACTGGATTCTTAGATAATGCAATTGTTGACTTGTTATCACAGAAATTATCATAGGGTCATCTTGTTTGTGTTTTAGAAAATCTAAAATTTTTCTCAGCCAAATTGCTTGCATAGCACAATTTGTTGCCACTATATATTCTACTTCTATTGTTGAAAGTGCTACCACTTGCTGCTTTTTAGAAGACCAAGAAAATATAGCCAAACCAAGATGAAAAGTATAATCCCGATGTACTCTTTCTAGTCTCAACATTTCCAGCCCAATCACTATCCGTATATCCAACTAGTTCCATAGTTTTATTAGTAAAATAGAAAATTTTCATCATTAATCATACCTTTGACATATTTGAGGATTCACATTGCTGCAGCCCAATGTAACTCCTTTGGTTTCTCCATAAACCTGCTAAGTACTTCAACTCCAAAAGAAATATCTGGCCTTGTAGCATCCAAATATCTTAGACTCCCAATCAAACTTTTATAAGCAATAATATCCATATTTTTACCAGTTTCATCTTTAGACAACTTTATCTTTTCAATCATTGGAGTAGGAACCAGTTTGGAGCACTCCATCCTAAACCCTTTTCAAAATATCAAAAGTATATTTCTTTTTTGAGACAAATTCCATCATCCATCTAAATAACTTCAAACCCAGGAAATAACTTATTAGGATTATATATGTCATTTCAAATTTATTAACCAAAGTCTCCCTGAATTCTATGATTAACTTTAAGTTATTTCCAGTAAAAATCAAGCCATCAACATAAAGATAGACTATGAGTGTATCACCAGATCAATATGTTTAGCATACAAAGTATGCTCATAAGGACATCTCAAAAAATCATTTTTAATAAAATAAGAATCAATACAACTATATCATGTTGGGGCAATCTATGGTCCGGAGTGCCTAGACTTGATGTTGATTTTTGTGATGAATCTCTTGATATATCTTATTCTGGAAATAATTTTGATAAATTCATTGAGGCACCTATAATTGATTTCATAGGCTGTGATACTTTGCTTGATCCATCTGTGTTGAAAAAAAAAAATTTTTTTTTTCCGAAATGAAGTGCATTCTTGATAAAAATTTTCTTCCCAATCACTAATCACTCCCCTACACTTAAATCTTTGACCGTCTCGGGCAAAATAGTATCAAGAAAACATCCCAAGCAAACAAATCCATAGAAAAATTGGGGTTAAAATTAGGAATAAGGGAAGACAAATCAAGAAGAGTGTGTATCAAGTATGATCATGGAAAAAGGTAAACAATATGATTAGTCTTCATAAATGTGATCCAATCAACGAAATATGATTTTGAAAGAACCTAAGCAAGTTCTAGCGTACAATAACATGTGTGTCACAAATAATAGGCTAATTCTCACTAGGTAAAAATAATTCATCTCAATTCATCAATTAAGAATCTAAAACCAAGTAGTACTCAAGCATCCAAGATTTCATCCATTGGCTCAAATCCTAAGTTTTAACAACCAAATTTAATTTATTTTCCAAAAGACTCTAAAATGCTATGGGATAACCTAGAGGGATACATTTATTTCTACTCATGCAAGAAAAAGTGCAAAAAGAAATAACAATGTATTTACAAGGACTCCTATGCATTCTACTCTGCTCATGCATTTATTAGCAAGAAAATTCTACTTCTAGAAAGCATGAAAATGAAAAATACAATAAAAGAAAATACAAGCAAGAAAAATCTCCCCTTTATTTCTGGTGGACGGAGTCTATCCAGAAGGAGCCTCCATCTTGGTAGTGGAGGTGTCTGGGTGGCTGAGAGAGCTAGGACTCCCCCACACTTGAACTTCACAAAAATATTCTCTGGTGGCCTAAGGCGATTCAGGTTCAAAATCCATGGAAGGAATGGAGGGCTATGGATTAAAGTAAGATCTTCTCCTCCTTCTTTATGCCTTTTAGAAGTACTTCCAGGAGGCTGGAGTCTGTTCAGTTGGAGCACCCACTCCTGAAGTCTTCTGGACCCTGCAAAACAATATAATACCTCTCTCAAGCGTGCAGGGTCAGAAAGAAATAAAATAATGTCAGTTTCTGCATGAATTGAATCCAAATCTGCATCATGTCAAATTAAATCAATGCTTGGTGTCTCAATAAATTTTTCACAGTTATTTCCTACAAAATTTGCATCCTGAAATTCATCACAAATAATAAAATCAATTTTTGACACTTCAATAAAAATTCCGCAATTATTTTTCAACACAGATGGATCAAGCAAAGTATCACAGCCTATGAAATCAATTCTAGGTGCCTCAATGAATTTATCAAAATTATTTCTAGAATAAGATATATCAAGAGATTCATCACAAAAATCAACATCAAGTCTAGGCACCCCTAAAAAATTTTCACACTCAGCATTTGCATCTAATGTAACACCACATGCTTCATTTTCAACAATTTCTACACTAGGTACCTCTAGGGATTTTTCACAATTATTTTCTACAAGAGATGTATCCCTAAGTATATCACAAACAATAAGATCAGTTTGAGGTACCTCATTACAAATTTCAGAAAAATTAGGAGGAGAATTTACCTGATCGTGCTAAAAAGTACCTGGAGATTCTACAAAAGTAGATATATCTGTGGTCTCCTCATGATCATGTGCAGTCTCCTCTTCAGCCTCAAGTTCTGGTGGACACTCAAATAAAACAGGTGATCCTTGGGTTCTTGCTTCCACCATGCAAGTCCCTACACTTTCTGGAAGTTGTGGTGGTCCCTGGGGCTTAGTGCAGTCCCCTACACCTGTGGAATCATCTCCTCTGCATGCTTCTTCTGTAATATCTGCAACAACAGTATCAAAAAAATTAGGACCACTAATAACACTATCATCACAAAATAAAAAACTAGAATGGTCCTGTGGAGCTTCAGTTTCTTCTGCTGGAGCTGAAAAATTTGGAATTGGATTTTGAATAGGAGTCTCCGGAGGAATGCATGCTGTAGGTGCCCAAACTTTAATGTATTCTTCTTCTTCTTCTATCACATTTGCAAGATTACTTGAAGAAGGACTTGGCCATACACTAGGGTCACCTTGAACTGATATAAAACCACTCCGGGGCTCTCAGAATCAAGAGTTGCTTGAGAATATAATTGTCCTGATTCTTGGGCTAGCCTTTGTTTCACTTGATCAACTAATTTTGCAATGCGTTGTAGTTGTTGTTGATTTTGCTCTTGTTGTTGTTGTAACATCTCCATCATCCTTTGTTGTTGAGCCTCACTCCAATCAGGATCATCAAAGCCTCCTTGGTTAAACTGCTGAATTAGGAGGGGCTGAAAATTCTGAGTGTCTTGTTGAAAATTCTGTCCTTGAAACTGGAAATCTTGCTGAAAATGTTGAAATTGTGGTTGAAAGGATGGTTGAACTTGCTGAGAATGGTAGCCCTGGAAATCTTGGATCTGAAGTTGAATTTGTGGTGATGAAAACTCAAATTGAGGGGGCTGAAAATTCTGGTTTTGTTGTTGGAAATTCTGAAATAGTGGCTGCCCATGCTGAGTTTGTGGCTGGAAATTGGGCTGAAATTGCTGAAATGATGGCTGCCCAATCTGAAAATTCTGGAATAATGGCTGAATTGGCTGAAAATCCGGCTGAAATTGTTGGAATTGCGGTTGAAATGGTTGTGGTGGCTGAAATTGTTGACATGGTAGCTGAAATTGCTGAATTTGTTGATCGAAACTCTGAAATTGTGGCTGCCCTTTCTGAAATTGTTGGAAATTTGGTTGACTTGGCTGCTGAAATTGGAAGGGCTGACTTGGCTGACAATTAGGTTGAAAAAACTGATTTGGTTGTTGAAAATTTGCACAATTAGGCTGAAAATACTGATTTGGTTGCTGATTTTGTTGGAATTGTTGACATGACTGCTGGTAAATAGATGGAAACATTCTGAACTGGCAGTCCTGTCACAAAACAAACAAGAAAAATGGCAGCAACCGTATACAAAAATAAAGCACAATAAAACAGAACCCAATGATATATCCAAAAGTACACAAGCAAAAACCAAACAAATCAACTAGTTGCTTCCCCGGCAACGGCGCCAAAAATTTGACGGGCCCAAAATATACTGTCACGAATGTGGGTCCATCAAATTTAAATATATAAATGAATGAATGCTGGAAACCCTTTTTACAATCCGAATATGAAAATGTAATATAGGGGCCACAGGTCGTATTTTTCTCAGGGACTAGTTGAAGGTTTGTTTGATTCGCGCTTGTATTTAAGTGTCGTTTGTGAATTTGGGTTTCGAATGTAAATCTGGGTTTGAATTGCAATTGAGAATGAAATCACAATGAAAAGGATAAAAACTTAACCATGAACTTAACCCAAGTAATTTAACCAATGAACTCAAACAAATGGAAGCTCAATTACACTCAGCTTAATTTAGAAGACAAATCTGATATAAAATCAATCAATTCCAATTGATACTGATGCAAGCAAATATTAGCTTCGGGAATTTCCAATCAAAACAGCCCAAACGAATTAGGTTCTCTTGATACAAAATCAGAACATCAAACTGAGAACAGAACAAGAGATGTGCAGGAACTGAAACTGCAGAATTGGGGTTTGATATGCCAAAACCGAGCTAATACTAAGTACCAAAAGTGTAGCTACCAATTAGGAATGGCACTGGGTAACTCAGCTTTGATAACAAGGTTAGCAGCAAGGGATTAGCAGGATCGAGTGAAGAAAATCAGATCCAAGCTGCTCAATTCAAACACAAACCGAAAACACAAGTGGGTGTGCAGAAATTGAGGAATGCAGTGATAACATGCAGAATTCAGAGACTGAGTTGGATGCTTAAACTCAATAAAATAACTAAAGTCGATTGCAAGAGAATTCCATCTCAAGTCTCACTAATAAACACTTTTACAGATTGGGACCTATGATGTGCAGAATACATGTATTGCAGAAATGAGATGCAGTGATAACATGGATGCAGAAATTCTGGTTGCAGGGACTGATCAAGTCAAGAGTTTTCTTGATACAAAACTGATTTGCAGCAGTTCAAGTTGGCACGCAGCAGTTGACCATTTCAGAAATAAAATGCTGAAGATTTCAGACTCAAAGCTGGATGGCAGACTTGAAAACTTGAATGGCCGGATTGAAGTCAGAAATGTAGAAAAGATTATAAAATTGAGAACGCAAAACCGAAAGTTACAGCTCCCACTTGATACGCAAGCTGGAGCTGCAGAAATGGACAAATTTCAGACATTAAATGCAGGTTTTGATGAGAACTAATGCAGAGACTGCATTCAGCCAATTGAGTGCAGAAAAACTAATATGTAGCAGAGATCAATTTCCCCAAACTAGTGTTCAGACATGAAAGTTGATACGCAGGGCAAGGAGCTGAAAACAGGAACTCAAGATGATACGCAGAAGGCAATAAATAAGAAACTGATACAAACAGATAGCAAAATTTCAGAAATGATACGCATGAATTAATGGGTAAACAACTAAACTTAAATGAAGTGTTAAGTAAACGAACAATCTAGCTACTACTAGTGCAGAAATGAACACCTAAATTAAGCTGAAACAATTCAGAAATTGAACTAAGTTACTAATATGAGAATTCAGAACAGAACAATGCAAGAATCGAAAATTACAGTTAAAGAACTAAAATTAACTAGCTAAACTACTCCTCAACTCTCCCTAAGCTCGAAATCTTCTTGGTTGTCAATCAAGAGCTGGCTTCGAACCCCTAGGCACAGCAAATCAGTGGAAGAACAGCTTCAATCGATCACTCTGCTCGAATTGAATCAGCTGAAGAAATTCCAGTCCAATCTCTCTTGTCTCGATGGATGGCTTGCGATTGTGATTTGAAGACCCTCTGAGCTCACCTGAGAACCCCTACAAGCAGCTCAAATGGTCGGAGGTGGCTTGTGGACGAGACACAATCGATTGGGTAGCAAAGATGCCGAAACCCTCAAACACCCTTGTTCTGATGCCAATTGAGTTGAAATCTCGATCCTAGCTATCTTCCAAGGACTCAGATAAAGATCAAATGGAGAAATCGAGGTGGTCGCGCCTCCTTGATGAGAAACTAGCAAGCAAAACAAAGAAACGAAGAAGAAACCTACTGTAGCGGCGAAGACGCGACAAGGCTGGCTGCGGCGGAATTTCTGATTAAATAGTTATCAACGGACGGTCCAGATTGCTTTGATGAAATCCAACGGTAGATCTTGGTCTGATTTGAGCCAAACTTTTATGATGATGATCTGGGGTCAGGATCTGCCTTGTGGTAGCTCGGATCCTCCAGATGTGCAACGGATGGTCCGGATCAACTCTATCTGTGAATGGACGCTCTAGAGCCCTCCTTGCTTGATCCAACGGTTGATTTAGCTCTGATTGGGATGAAACCTTCAGATCTTGATCATAGAGCTTGATCAACCCTAACCCTAGCTCGGATTGCTTCAGATCGTCCCGGATGGCTCAGATCTAGCCGCTCTTGAATCGGACGGCCCGGATTAATCGTAGGCTTGATAATTCGATCCGGTTCACATCCGACTCAGGTTTGACCCAGTATGCCCTAAGTCCTTGAACCTTTGGTGCCTACAAAAATAGATCCAAAATTTAGTGGCCAATTAATCCAATTTAATGCAATTAAGTCCAAAATAAGATAAAGATCCAAAACCTAGGGTAAAATCATAATTAAGCAATAAAAACATGGGTCAAACATGGATTTTAGCAATTAAAATAATCAATAAAATGGTGCTTATCAACTCCCCCACACTTAACCTTGAGCGTCTCGCGAAACAACTAAATAAGTATCCCCTAGGTTTTCTAAAGCATAATTAGAAGCAATTGAAAAGAAATTACCTAGGGTTGTCAATTCTCATAAATCTAAGCTCTATGGATTAGTATCTTGTCCTTAAATCAACAACTTAGCCTTTTCATCCATCACGAGTCATTGAGATGAATTTAAATCACTAGCCTTTCAAGGGAAGTTTTGGTGGCTCTCTCCTTAAATTCTAACTTGATGATTGAAGTGGAGCTCACTCTCACACACATGTTTCATGCACTACCATAGGCTTGCTTATTATCTAATCTCCACCATTAATCATAATTAGGATCAACATCTACAAAAACAAGTGAAAAGCATAGAAAATGGTGAGATATGGAATAAAAACAAAGAAAATGGAAAAATGGGGTAAAGTGGAAGACTTGAGTGCTTAAAGATGTTTCCTTTGCCCCATCTTTCAGTCCTCATAATGATCTTAAAAGTTGTGAAGTCAATCTTGAATAAATTCCCTTGATTTGGATGAAAAACCTTTCCTTGACTTCCTTGTGCCATTTTCTTCAACTGCGTGCCAACCTTGCTCTTTGTTTTGTTTTCTGAAATTTTTTTTTTCTTCTTCTTTTATCTTCTAGCAAGGTCAGAAATGAAATGGACTAAAGCTTTAAATTGGATGAGAGAAACTTCAATGATTCCTTGGTGCCGAAATTTCAAAGGTGTGCCACTTGGTTTCCTTGTTTTTCTGTTTTTCACACTGTTTTCTCCCTTGTTTTTCACACTTGTTCCTCTCAATCTTCTAATGGAGCATTTCAGATTTTGCAAAACTCTGATTTCTTCAATTCAGTTGGTATTTAGGATTAGTGGAGCATTTAAACTGCTTCTTCAAAAATTATGCTCACAAAATTCAATTTCAGCCAACTTCTTCCATTTTCTGCCCTGATCTAACACCCAAACAGCCCAAAATTTTTCTTGTTCTGATCATCTGATGATAAACCTTCACTTTGTGATACATTCCTACATTCCCTTTTGTGATTTACACCCTCGGAAACCACATTCTAATCCCAAGTTGATACAAAATTTGTTTGAGTGGATTTTCGGAAATGGTTGAGTAGCCACTGCCCAAGCAGTTTTCAAATTCTAGACTGATTAATCCTTGAATGATCTCCTCCATTTACCTTACTAGAAATCTCGGCTTTCTCTTGAATTATTCAATCAATGGAAATCTGCAATAACCATTTAACTCGAGTGGCTGAACTTGGGGAAAAACATTTCTGCACTTCTATTCAAAATTAATGATCTTCATGACTAAATGTTTAGCTCTTTCTTCCTTTATAGCTGCATTTTCCTCTATTTAGTTTCAGTAACACAATGCTGGATTAGAGAAATCAGATTCAGTTTAGAGGTGTTACATAATTGCTTGTATGGAACCAACTTTGATATAGGGAACACATTTCTGCCCTTGTTTTTGGCACAGATTTTTGCACTTGTCAACTCCACTTTCCAATCTGATTTCTCTAATTCCTTCACAACCAATTCTTCAAAATATTCAACAGGTTGCAGCTTACTCATTTCAGCAGCTATACTTGCAATTTAGCTCAGCTTTTTGGCTTCTTTTTAGCTTTTGTACAGCCTTTAAGCTTCTTTTCAGCTTTTGTACAGCTGCAATTCAGCTTCTCCCAACTCATTTCTGATTTTTCTACCAAGAACAGCTGAATTTCAGACTTCCTACAAAAGGTTACTGATCTTGACTTCACAATTCTTGTTCCACACTTCACTTCTTGCGTGCCATATTCTTTCTTTATTTCAGAATTCTCTTCATAAGTGCTCCCTTTGATTTCGGCTCTGCCTCACTGCTTTTCCATTCAAGCTCACAGATTTTTTTGTAGGAAGTGGCCGAATAGCTTCATAGCATCAAGAAACATACTTTTCCTCTCTTTTGACATGGCATAAATTTCCTTCATATGTCTGCCATTTGAATTACTTCTTCAACCGATTCAAACTTGCTCCAAATTTTTTGGATCTTCAAATTGATGGTCAAGAATCTTCAATTGTTTTCAATCTTTGATCACTTCTTCTTGCTCGTTTTTGACACCAAACTCCAATCAACTTGGCAAAAAAAATTTTTTTTTTTCCGAAATGAAGTGCATTCTTGATAAAAATTTTCTTCCCAATCACTAATCACTCCCCCACACTTAAATCTTTGACCGTCTCGGGCAAAATAGTATCAAGAAAACATCCCAAGCAAACAAATCCATAGAAAAATTGGGGATAAAATTAGGAATAAGGGAAGACAAATCAAGAAGAGTGTGTATCAAGTATGATCATGGAAAAAGGTAAACAATATGATTAGTCTTCATAAATGTGATCCAATCAACGAAATATGATTTTGAAAGAACCTAAGCAAGTTCTAGCATACAATAACATGTGTGTCACAAATAATAGGCTAATTCTCACTAGGTAAAAATAATTCATCTCAATTCATCAATTAAGAATCTAAAACCAAGTAATACTCAAGCATCCAAGATTTCATCCATTGGCTCAAATCCTAAGTTTTAACAACCAAATTTAATTTATTTTCCAAAAGACTCTAAAATGCTATGGGATAACCTAGAGGGATACATTTATTTCTACTCATGCAAGAAAAAGTGCAAAAAGAAATAACAATGTATTTACAAGGACTCCTATGCATTCTACTCTGCTCATGCATTTATTAGCAAGAAAATTCTACTTCTAGAAAGCATGAAAATGAAAAATACAATAAAAGAAAATACAAGCAAGAAAAATCTCCCCTTTATTTCTGGTGGACGGAGTCTATCCAAAAGGAGCCTCCATCTTGGTAGTGGAGGTGTCTGGGTGGCTGAGAGAGCTAGGACTCCCCCACACTTGAACTTCACAAAAATATTCTCTGGTGGCCTAAGGCGATTCAGGTTCAAAATCCATGGAAGGAATGGAGGGCTATGGATTAAAGTAAGATCTTCTCCTCCTTCTTTATGCCTTTTAGAAGTACTTCAAGGAGGCTGGAGTCTGTTTAGTTGGAGCACCCACTCCTGAAGTCTTCTGGACCCTGCAAAACAATATAATACCTCTCTCAAGCGTGCAGGGTCAGAAAGAAATAAAATAATGTCAGTTTCTGCATGAATTGAATCCAAATCTGCATCATGTCCAATTAAATCAATGCTTGGTGTCTCAATAAATTTTTCATAGTTATTTCCTACAAAATTTGCATCCTGAAATTCATCACAAATAATAAAATCAATTTTTGGCACTTCAATAAAAATTCCGCAATTATTTTTCAACACAGATGGATCAAGCAAAGTATCACAGCCTATGAAATCAATTCTAGGTGCCTCAATGAATTTATCAAAATTATTTCCAGAATAAGATATATCAAGAGATTCATCACAAAAATCAACATCAAGTCTAGGCACCCTAAAAAATTTTCACACTCAGCATTTTCATCTAATGTAACACCACATGCTTCATTTTCAACAATTTCTACACTAGGTACCTCTAGGGATTTTTCATAATTATTTTCTACAAGAGATGTATCCCTAAGTATATCACAAACAATAAGATCAGTTTGAGGTACCTCATTACAAATTTCAGAAAAATTAGGAGGAGAATTTACCTGATCGTGCTGAAAAGTACCTGGAGATTCTACAAAAGTAGATATATCTGTGGTCTCCTCCTGATCATGTGCAGTCTCCTCTTCAGCCTCAAGTTCTGGTGGACACTCAAATAAAACAGGTGATCCTTGGGTTCTTGCTTCCACCATGCAAGTCCCTACACTTTCTGGAAGTTGTGGTGGTCCCTGAGGCTTAGTACAGTCCCCTACACCTGTGGAATCATCTCCTCTGCATGCTTCTTATGTAATATCTGCAACAACAGTATCAAAAAAATTAGGACCACTAATAACACTATCATCACAAAATAAAAGACTAGAATGGTCCTGTGGAGCTTCAGTTTCTTCTGCTGGAGTTGAAAAATTTGGAATTGGATTTTGAATAGGAGTCTCCGGAGGAATGCATGCTGTAGGTGCCCAAACTTTAATGTATTCTTCTTCTTCTTCTATCACATTTGCAAGATTACTTAAAGAAGGACTTGGCCATACACTAGGGTCACCTTGAACTGATATAAAACCAACTCCGGGGCTCTCAGAATCAAGAGTTGCTTGAGAATATAATTGTCCTGATTCTTGGGCTAGCCTTTGTTTCACTTGATCAACTAATTTTGTAATGCGTTGTAGTTGTTGTTGTTGATTTTGCTCTTGTTGTTGTTGTAACATCTCCATCATCCTTTGTTGTTGAGCCTCACTCCAATCAG
Organism: Boesenbergia rotunda; assembly: GCA_024364735.1. Taxonomy (NCBI): domain Eukaryota; kingdom Viridiplantae; phylum Streptophyta; class Magnoliopsida; order Zingiberales; family Zingiberaceae; genus Boesenbergia; species Boesenbergia rotunda. The sequence goes on along the minus strand of JAGFNQ010006146.1, from coordinate 49,550 downwards.
GATCATCAAAGCCTCCTTGGTTAAACTGCTGAATTGGGAGGGGCTGAAAATTCTGAGTGTCTTGTTGAAAATTCTGTCCTTGAAACTGGAAATCTTGCTGAAAATGTTGAAATTGTGGTTGAAAGGATGGTTGAACTTGCTGAGAATGGTAGCCCTGGAAATCTTGGATCTGAGGTTGAATTTGTGGTGATGAAAACTCAAATTGAGGGGGCTGAAAATTCTGGTTTTGTTGTTGGAAATTCTGAAATAGTGGCTGCCCATGCTGAGTTTGTGGCTGGAAATTGGGCTGAAATTGCTGAAATAATGGCTGCCCAATCTGAAAATTCTGGAATAATGGCTGAATTGGCTGAAAATCCGGCTGAAATTGTTGGAATTGCGGTTGAAATGGTTGTGGTGGCTGAAATTGTTGACATGGTAGCTGAAATTGCTGAATTTGTTGATCGAAACTCTGAAATTGTGGCTGCCCTTCCTGAAATTGTTGGAAATTTGGTTGACTTGGCTGCTGAAATTGGAAGGGCTGACTTGGCTGACAATTAGGTTGAAAAAACTGATTTGGTTGTTGAAAATTTGCACAATTAGGCTGAAAATACTGATTTGGTTGCTGATTTTGTTGGAATTGTTGACATGACTGCTGGTAAGTAGATGGAAACATTCTGAACTGGCAGTCCTGTCACAAAACAAACAAGAAAAATGGCAGCAACCGTATACAAAAATAAAGCACAATAAAACAGAACCCAATGATATATCCAAAAGTACACAAGCAAAAACCAAACAAATCAACTAGTTGCTTCCCCGGCAACGGCGCCAAAAATTTGACGGGCCCAAAATATACTGTCACGAATGTGGGTCCATCAAATTTAAATATATAAATGAATGAATGCTGGAAACCCTTTTTACAATCCGAATATGAAAATGTAATATAGGGGCCACAGGTCGTATTTTTCTCAGGGACTAGTTGAAGGTTTGTTTGATTCGCGCTTGTATTTAAGTGTCGTTTGTGAATTTGGGTTTCGAATGTAAATCTGGGTTTGGATTGCAATTGAGAATGAAATCACAATGAAAAGGATAAAAACTTAACCATGAACTTAACCCAAGTAATTTAACCAATGAACTCAAACAAATGGAAGCTCAATTACACTCAGCTTAATTTAGAAGACAAATCTGATATAAAATCAATCAATTCCAATTGATACTGATGCAAGCAAATATTAGCTTCAGGAATTTCCAATCAAAACAGCCCAAACGAATTAGGTTCTCTTGATACAAAATCAGAACATCAAACTGAGAACAGAACAAGAGATGTGCAGGAACTGAAACTGCAGAATTGGGGTTTGATATGCCAAAACCGAGCTAATACTAAGTACCAAAAGTGTAGCTACCAATTAGGAATGGCACTGGGTAACTCAGCTTTGATAACAAGGTTAGCAACAAGGGATTAGCAGGATCGAGTGAAGAAAATCAGATCCAAGCTGCTCAATTCAAACACAAACCGAAAACACAAGTGGGTGTGCAGAAATTGAGGAATGCAGTGATAACATGCAGAATTCAAAGACTGAGTTGGATGCTTAAACTCAATAAAATAACTAAAGTCGATTGCAAGAGAATTCCATCTCAAGTCTCACTAATAAACACTTTTACAGATTGGGACCTATGATGTGCAGAATACTTGTATTGCAGAAATGAGATGCAGTGATAACATGGATGCAGAAATTCTGGATGCAGGGACTGATCAAGTCAAGAGTTTTCTTGATACAAAACTGATTTGCAGCAGTTCAAGTTGGCACACAGCAGTTGACCATTTCAGAAATAAAATGCTGAAGATTTCAGACTCAAAGCTGGATGGCAGACTTGAAAACTTGAATGGCCGGATTGAAGTCAGAAATGTAGAAAAGATTATAAAATTGAGAACGCAAAACCGAAAGTTACAGCTCCCACTTGATACGCAAGCTGGAGCTGCAGAAATGGACAAATTTCAGACATTAAATGCAGGTTTTGATGAGAACTAATGCAGAGACTGCATTCAGCCAATTGAGTGCAGAAAAACTAATATGTAGCAGAGATCAATTTCCCCAAACTAGTGTTCAGACATGAAAGTTGATACGCAGGGCAAGGAGCTGAAAACAGGAACTCAAGATGATACGCAGAAGGCAATAAATAAGAAACTGATACAAACAGATAGCAAAATTTCAGAAATGATACGCATGAATTAATGGGTAAACAACTAAACTTAAATGAAGTGTTAAGTAAACGAACAATCTAGCTACTACTAGTGCAGAAATGAACACCTAAATTAAGCTGAAACAATTCAGAAATTGAACTAAGTTACTAATATGAGAATTCAGAACAGAACAATGCAAGAATCGAAAATTACAGTTAAAGAACTAAAATTAACTAGCTAAACTACTCCTCAACTCTCCCTAAGCTCGAAATCTTCTTGGTTGTCAATCAAGAGCTGGCTTCGAACCCCTAGGCACAGCAAATCAGTGGAAGAACAGCTTCAATCGATCACTCTGCTCGAATTGAATCAGCTGAAGAAATTCCAGTCCAATCTCTCTTGTCTCGATGGATGGCTTGCGATTGTGATTTGAAGACCCTCTGAGATCACCTGAGAACCCCTACAAGCAGCTCAAATGGTCGGAGGTGGCTTGTGGACGATACACAATCGATTGGGTAGCAAAGATGCCGAAACCCTCAAACACCCTTGTTCTGATGCCAATTGAGTTGAAATCTCGATCCTAGCTATCTTCCAAGGACTCAGATAAAGATCAAATGGAGAAATCGAGGTGGTCGCGCCTCCTTGATGAGAAACTAGCAAGCAAAACAAAGAAATGAAGAAGAAACCTACTGTAGCGGCGAAGACGCGACAAGGCTGGCTGCGGCGGAATTTCTGATTAAATAGTTATCAACGGACGGTCCAGATTGCTTTGATGAAATCCAACGGTAGATCTTGGTCTGATTTGAGCCAAACTTTTATGATGATGATCTGGGGTCAGGATCTGCCTTGTGGTAGCTCGGATCCTCTAGATGTGCAACGGATGGTCCGGATCAACTCTATCTGTGAATGGACGCTCTAGAGCCCTCCTTGCTTGATCCAACGGTTGATTTAGCTCTGATTGGGATGAAACCTTCAGATCTTGATCATAGAGCTTGATCAACCCTAACCCTAGCTCGGATTGCTTCAGATCGTCCCGGATGGCTCAGATCTAGCCGCTCTTGAATCGGACGGCCCGGATTAATCGTAGGCTTGATAATTCGATCCGGTTCACATCCGACTCAGGTTTGACCCAGTATGCCCTAAGTCCTTGAACCTTTGGTGCCTACAAAAATAGATCCAAAATTTAGTGGCCAATTAATCCAATTTAATGCAATTAAGTCCAAAATAAGATAAAGTTCCAAAACCTAGGGTAAAATCATAATTAAGCAATAAAAACATGGGTCAAACATGGATTTTAGCAATTAAAATAATCAATAAAATGGTGCTTATCACTAATCTGGGTGACTTTAGAGCTAAGGGTCGCTCGATACATGAGCTCCTCACTCTGCACCAGACCTGGGCCACTGAACTCCACGCCGGAGAGAATGTTCCTGGTGTGTTGGTAGGCTGGACTCTGGAGGAAATTCCCTAATGAGGGAGGAGTCAGCAGATCTTCCATCTTGCGGAGATGACTGAAGGGTTGTGTAGGCAGTCGGATGAAGAAGAACTTCTCTTTCTACCCTTTGTACGAGGAAGGGAACCCTCCTAGGAATCTATGGCCGGGACGCACTGAAAAGATAAAAGCCCCTCGCGAGCCAATCGGAACGAAGAAGGAATTGAAAATGCGAGGGGTCTGGAGAATATCGAAGAGTTTGAAGATAATGTACGCCCCACCCATCTGAGCAAAAGCGTTGGGAGCCATCTGGTGGAGGGGGATATCAAAATAGGAGACCACATTCATGAAAAAAAAAGAAGGAATAGGGAAGCAGAGCCGCGACTCTACTTGCCCCAAGAAGAAGGTAAAGAAGCCTACGGGAGGCTCCACCGGCGTCTGGTCTATTTTAGGGATCACCACCGTCATCTCGGCTGGAATGTCGTAGACCTCAATGGCTGCTTACAGAGCCTCTAGCCTCACTCTCAAAGAGGCAAATTCATACCACTCCGCTAGATAACCTTCCATGGTTCCTAAGGGAAAAGACGAGAAGGAGGCAGAAGACTTACGTTAAAAAGAACCCTGAGAAAAGAAGACAAAGACGAGGTACACCAAGCAACGAAGTTAGAAGGTGGCTGAACGTCTTCGCCTCCCCTTCTTATACAGAGGAAGCCACCCACATGTGTGCAATGGTGGCAAGGCACGTGGAAGGCAAGGAACCGCCGCATCGAGGCAGCGCCAGGGAACAGTCGTTTGACGTGAGCCAGCTACAGCTGCGCACGTCAGTAAAAGGTCGAGAAGAGAGCAGTTGGGGCACGTGACGACGGAGCATTCGCAAAGGGATGTTGTCGCTATCAAAGAGCGCATGCGCCATTATGAGGATGGATAGGTATCATTACAGTAGCTCGAAAGCCATAGAAGCCTTTTTGGGAAAACAAAACCAAAAAGAGGCTGCCTCAGGAACCAAGGTAAATTCTACGATCCTAAGACCCAGTATGACTGCCAAGGGAGCAGTAATGGGTGTAAGGACCCACGGGTACATAGCTTCTTCATCACCACACTAGTCCGATCAGTCAGCAACAGTTCTTTCAATCAGACTTGAAGGGAGGGACTTGTGATGGGGTTGAATTCCCCATGGCGGACATGTGGGCTGAAGAAGTTGGGTGACAAGATGTAGCGAGTTTGAGCGACTCTCTTTTCGGAGCTCCCGGGACCCTCTCGGGAAGGGGATCCCCTGGGGCTCCCACGGTAAACACGCCCCGGGGATCAGATCAGAAAATCCCACCCGGGATCACCTCGGGAAGTCGGGCCCCGAAACCACATTGGGGAAGTAGAATGCCCAGGACCCCCCAGGCAGAAGACCCCGAGATCACCTTGGGAGAGCGAAGCCCAAGAAGAATTCGACCTCAAGTAACAGTATCTCTTTTCTCGGATCTGCAGATAACCATTCCCACTATTGCGGAGTCATCATGACCCCTAAATATCGTAACAGGTCGAACTTAATGATGGCGTAGACCGTTTCAAAGATTATCCGGTAACCAACGAACGGGGGGACGTGGCACAGATCATGGGAATGCACGAAGGTAGCCGCCACAGGTATAAAAAGTACTCCAACCCCTCTAGTAAAGGAGTTACACATTCTTTACTACTAACATATTGTCTTGCCTTCTTTCCATCTCCTCTATCGAGACACTAACTTGAGCGTCGAAGTGGGCTCCGCCGGATAACTTGCGGCGTATTCCCCTAACGCTCGTGTTAATCTCGCAGGGTGTGGAGTTCCTCCTTTAGCGTCAGCATCTGCGTGGGATCGAACCCTAGTGACTGACCTTCGACGTCGATTCCTTCCAGAACATATAGCAATAGAAAAAATCAATCTGATCCTAAAATCATGTAATGAATCCTAAAATTATGCATCTAGATCTAACCTTAGTCTTTCATTTATTCAAAGCATATCCATTAAATACGGATATAATCTATCTTAATTTTGAGTTGATTTAAATAATACAATATTATCCCTATTTTTATCTAACAGGACAACTGCGACGAAAGGGATCCGGAGAAGGCGAGGAAGGCGGGTCTATCATTGTGAGTGTCCGATTAGCCTTAGCATTGATGGTTGTTGATCGTGCTTTTCTTCTATGGGTGATGCTAAATAGTCAAAATCTGACTGGCTAGAAAAGGTAAAAAAAATTAAAAATTTTAATTTAATATCTTTTTCTAATTTTAACCTTTCTTATTTATTTTCCTATTAAATTATATCATTTTCTATTTATTTTTATATTAAATGGTATTCTTTTTTATTTATTTTTATATTGAATTAATTTTTTAACAATATATAAATCTATTATAAATTTTTTAATAATTTTTAATATGATTATTGAAATATTTAATCCTAATTATATTCTTTCTTATTTATTACATAATAAATTATATTTTTTCGTATTTATTTTTTTATTAAATTATTTTTTATTTATTTATAAAAATATTTTTTGGGTGGTTGGGCACCCACCTTACTGTTCCTCTATTATGATTTAGCTCTCTTTTTCATCAAATATTCAACATTAATGACGACAACGACGACCGGAAGTTGTAGGTTGCGGTTGTTAGATATTCAGAGAGTTTGGTGACAAACTGAACGATGACCGACTGGTATTGGTGGCTTGCTGTGGTAGGTGTGCATCTGCAAATTAGGAGAACATTGTTCCCACTAAGGTTTTATCATTTAGTACGGGATGGAAAGCCATAAATGTTTGAGAACAAAAAATTAAAATTGAATATAAATAATTCCTCGATTATGTCATATAGTAAAAAAAATTATATTGAGTATACAAAGAGAATAGGTAATTATAATTCTAAAAAAATATCTGTTTTTTTTTGTAAGTATTGAATTTAAAATATAAAATTTAGTAAAGTTAATATGATTAATGTACTAGCTATAATATCCCAATTAATCATCCTGATTTATATTTATATTAACTTTAAAATAAGTTTCGAGATTATGATACAGTAGTAAAGTGATTAATTATTATCTTAGATATTTATGATTTGATTTTTAATTATGATGTATTTATAAAAATTATAAAATTTTTATAAAATCAGATTCATCGTTCGAGATAAAAAAATCTGGTTAATTATCTTCCTATTAACTTGAAATGAATTGACGAGGGCGAGAACAACGAAATCGTCTTTTGCCCCCTATCCCTATGCCAGCCAGGGACCACAAACTGGGATTGGCTCCAACTACCACCGTAAGTCAACACTCAACAACCCCCTCTCCACTTGCTAAAATGCACTCTTCCGATCTACAAGCTACCTCTGCTCCGACTGCAGAAGCATGGCTCAAGAGTGCGGCAATTCGGATGAGGTAGGCACGCATCCGGAATTTGCGATCGATGTTTGTTATCAATTGATCCTTTCCCATTCTCACTCTAAGATCCGGCATGGCTCAATCAATCGATAATTTCACCAGGTAGTTCTTGGAGCGGAGATAGGAATTGTGAGGGTGATCACCTTGAACCGTCCCCGGCAGCTCAATGTCATCTCTCCTGAAGTAGTAAGTTCGCGGACATGGACTCTCTTACGTTTTGATGTGGTTTTCCATTTTTCCAAGGATTCATGAAAGGCGTATTTTCGTGGCAGGTTTATCTCCTGGCCCAGTTCCTTGAGAAATGGGAGAAGGTTGATGATGCCAAGCTAGTTATTTTCAAGGTTGGATTTTTTTTTCTTCGTGAAACCTAGTTTCGGAAGTTCCCTTCTCCTTTGAAGTCGCTAGTAATCTGGTTTCTTTCTTTGTGTAGGGGGCGGGTCGTGCCTTCTCTGCCGGTGGGGATTTGAAGGTGTTCTACCAAGGGAGAAAAGGTTGGGAATTTTAAAGGAAAATTCTGTGCGGCCCTTCATGTTTTTTTTTTGTCGTTGTCTAAAAATGGCGATATTTTTGGCAGATGATTCTTGCCTTGAGGTCGTTTACAGAATGTACTGGCTGTGCTATCACCTTCACACGTATAAAAAGCCCACGGTAGTTATCTTTATTTTGAATGTTAAAAGGTTTCTGTTCTAGTTATTTTGTCTCCATACCCAAATGCAGTTTCTTATGTATCTCAGGTTGCCCTCACTAATGGAATAGTCATGGGTGGAGGTGCTGCTTTGGTTGTCCCTGCAAAATTTTCTATAGTAACAGAGAAAACTGTGCGTTTTGTAGTTTCCTTGTAGTGAATCTTAAAAAAAAAAATTAGGACGCTTCATATTTTGGCTTTTTATGATGCCTTACCGGTTACATCCACAGAGGAAACTTCATCTAACGTACAACAGATACTGAATGCTTTTTTGCTCACTAGGTTTTTGGAATGCCTGAGGCGAGTATCGGACTACACTCTGATTGCAGCTTCTCTTATATCCTTCCACGCCTTCCAGGATACTTTGGTGAGTGTAATTGTGGACAATGTTTCTCTATGAAACTAACAAGCTTCTATGGTTTTGTTTATGGAAACCACAATTGAAAAATTGATGTATTTTGCCTTAGCCTTTGGGCTTTTAGTACATGACACATTAGCTTTTTGGTTCTTGGCTGGATTTACAGGGGAGTTCTTAGGATTAACTGGCGCAAGGTTGAAAGGGAAGGAGATGATTGCTGCAGGACTTGCAACACATTTTGTTCCATCTGAGGTTTGTTCAAGAACTGATTCCTATTTCTCTCTGTATGGATATGCAAGGTCAAAACTTTGTATCAGATGGGTCAAGTTAGTTTTTCCATTCAGTCTTCCATCTTTTCCATCCCCTGATTGTTGATCTTCAAATCTGTACTCTATTAAACAACCAGTACCGCTCATTCGGATAAAGATTACGGAAGGGAGTTTTTCCTTATTTTGGTAATGTTAAATACAGAAATTGCAAGAACTTGAAAGTGCTTTGTTGGATTTGTGCACGAATGATGAGAATTCTATTAGATCAATAATCAAAAAGTTCTCATTGGATGTCCGACCTGATGAAGAAAGCATCTTGAATAGGTAAACAACACCGAATCTTGCATTCCTAATGGTGCAATATTTCCTAGTCTTGGAAAATAAAATTGTATAAATAGAAATAACTGTTAAGAATCCGCTTTTTCAGGTTGTCAACAATTGACAAATGCTTTTGTGGGGAGTCTGTGGAGGAGATCATCAAATTATTTGTGAGTTAAGCTGCTATTCATTATTTCTGGATGAGCATTGATACCCTGATCTTTATGTCTTTGATAAATTCCAATCTAAATACTTTAGTTCCTTTTGATTCTTGTTCTCAATTTGCATTACTGTTCAAGACAGTGTCCTGTTCTCTTGCTTGGTTGAATACAGTTGATATTGGGTACGTTCTGTGGCATATCATATTCTTCTAAAGTACACAATTGTTTTAATTATCTTTTTTAAGTTTTGTAGAGATAGCTTTAGCATAATCTGTGTTCCTTTGATGTCTTAAAAATAGTAGATTTTGTCACATACTTCCATGAGATATCAATTTCTTCATAATCCATATGAAGCATTCTTTTGTCCTATTTGATAAGTATGTCTCTAGAAAATGAAAATTTGAAATTTCCACCATTTTGCAAGAAGTATTAGTTCACCCCACTAGAGTTTAGATTCTTTTTCTCCTCCCATTGCAAGCATATTTGCCATCAATTTTGCAGTGGAAAGCATCAGCCGGCGCACTTGTAGAAAGTGTTTATGTTGATGCAGGGTGGGTAAAAACATGACAACAGATTGTGAGTATTATAGTCTCGAGTGGAAATTCCAGATCAGGACAATCTGAATCTTTTCTCCAGAATATCTGGTTGCATTTACCTCCGCGTCATTTTGCACTAGTGAGATTGATAGCCACAAATCAAAATCGAAAGTTTTATGAGTTGCTTTGCCTCTAATTAGATAAAGACACTTATGGAGGATGGGGGCTTATTCACTATTGTCCTAGAAGCAACACATGCATCTACCTAGAACTTCTTTTTTAATTTCATCAGAAAAAGAGGAACCACTAATCCGAGTTGTTCCGGAAGGAATCTACGTTGACGGTCAGTCACCGAAGTTCGGCCCACGTGGATGCAAACGGGAGGGGAGGAACTTCGCGCCCTGCGAAATCAACACGAGCGTTAGGGGAACACGCCAGAGGTTGTCCGGCGGAGCCCACTCCGACGCTCAAGTCAGTGCCTCGTTGGAGAAAAAGAGAAAGCAGAAAGACAGTATGAGTTGTAGAGAGCTCGTAACCCCCTTACCAGAGAGGTTGGACTACCTTTTATGCCGGTGGCGGCCATCCACGAGCACCCACGATCCTCGCCACGTCCCCGTGATTGTCGGTTGACGGCTCACCTTGACAACGGTCGCCGTAGTTCTTTAATCCGCGCCGTTGCGATGATCAAAGCCTTTATGCCCGCTAATCATGGGTGGTAATTACTCCGTCGAAACGGATGAGGATGACTTCGACGATCCGCGAGAAACGGACCTCAGCTTCAGCGTGCCTTAGGCCCCACCACCCCCAGGTGATCCGAGGTTCTCTGGCCCTGGGGTCTCGGGCGTTCGTCTCCCCGAGGTACTCTCGAGGTATTACCCCCCGAGGTGAGCCCGAGGGTGTGTCTTCTTGAAGGTAGCTCTAGGGTGATAACCACCCGAGTTGGTTTCCGGGTCTCCTTTCCCGGGAGGGTCTCGGGAGCCCCGGAAGGAGAGTCGTTCAGACTCGTTATATCTTGCCACCTGACTTCTTCAGCCCACGTGTCAGCCCTGGGGTATTCAACCCCATCACAAGTCCCTTCCTTCAAGTCTGATCGAAGGAAGTGTCGCTGACTGATCGGACTAGTATGGTGATGAAGAAACTGTGATCAAATGACCTCTGTATCTCTTGCCGGTGGTCTTCCGAGTCCGAGGAAGTAACCCCTGCAACCCAATGCTCCGAGTGGTTTTTTGAATACATCTAGCTTTCCCTCAAATTTTGCGGTGACACTCAGACGGCCATCCCAGGCCCTTTATAGGTGTGTGGGGTCTTGTAATGACGACACGATCGCCCAACAAACGGGGCATCGCCACGTGCCTTCTCCCCCCTTATGCGGTGATATCTCCTAAACGCACCTTGCGGGCCATACAAAGCGATGGCAGTAAGGGCTAGTGGTTCCTCGGGACTGCCAATCAGCGCCATTGACGTGCCGCTCTCTTATTGATCACCGAGGTGCGGCTTCTCTTCTATAAAAGCAGGTGCAACGGCACCCTGGAGCCCCCTTGCCCTATCTATCCTCAAGCGTCCTCCTTCTCCAGCTATTCGTCTTGCCGTCGCACCCCTCTTTTATGAGGGTAAGTCTCCTTCTGCTTTTTCCTCTCCTCATCCCCATGGGTCCGGTGGAGAAGAAAAAGAAACCACGAGGCGACGACAAGGGATCCCTGGGGGAACTAGGGTATCATGCGGAATGGTACGATACCGTCTCTTCTAGGGTTAGGACGGAATCCCTTCAGGCCGCCCGCCAAAAATATGGCATCCCGGAAGACTGGGAGATACGAGTTCCGGCCTCAAGTCAATCACCTGTACAAACCCCTAAGGATTTTTTCACTTTCTTCTTAGGGCAAGTGGAACTAGGGCTCCGCTTCCCCATCCCCCTTTTAACATGAATGTTACTAAATACTTCGGCATCCCGCTCCAACAAATGGCTCCAAATGCTTTTGCCCAGATGGGCGGAGCTTTTGTACTCTTCAAACTTTTCGACATTCTTCTGACCCCCCGATTCTTCCATTTTTTCTTTGTCTCGGTCGGGTCCCGGGGGGCATTTTGCTTTACAACCCGTTTTAGCCATAGGTTCCTGGGGGGTCTTGGGTCTTCCTTCCTCCCACAAGGGATGGAAGGAACGGTTCTTCTATATCTAGCTTCCAAAGTGTCCCTTCAGTCATATCCACTGGATATCAGAGGGCAGCAGGACGCGGGATATCACAGGGCTAGGAGTATTCTGACAGGGATGGAGTTCCACGACCTCCAACTGGTGCAATGCGAGGAGCTCCTTTATCGGGCCGAGCTTAGTCCGAACGCCACAAGTCGTAGCCCTCGTCTTCGTAAGCTCCTTTTGATCTTGGTCATTTCCTGGTTAATGCTAACTGATGCCCTTTTGTCTCTTTGATTGCAGACGACGTCATGTTTTCTCGAGTGATGAACCGGATCCTGAAGTGGGACCAAGCCAACGAACAGGCGCTTGTTCCCGCTTCAGTTTCCTCCGCTCCTGTGGGCACCTCCGTTGAGGGCTGCGAGGAAGTGGACGAGCCCTCCGTAGACCAGGAAGCCCCAGAGGTCCCCCAAAATATTGGAGCATCTGAGCTGCCGATGGACCCTGAAGGAGGTTTGACTACCTCTCCTGCCGAGGCACCAGGGGGAGAAGTTGCACCGCCGCCATCTGTCGCGCCTTCAGAGACCCCCGCCACTGAGAAAAGACGACGGAAACGGCTATCCTATAGGGATCACCCCCTGAAGAGGTTAAAGAAGGGCATATCATCAGAGTTCCTGCGCTCTGCCACCCACGAGGATGCGGCTCCTCAGTCTCCGAGACTTTGTGAAGGACCTTCCTCCCTCGCCGCCGCGGCCACGACTCCCATAACTGACGCCCCGGTTCCCCCGACCAACCTTCCGGCTGCTCCACGTGGTAAGGAGGCATCCAGGGACCTGCCCAGCTCCCACCGGAAGGCCCCAGTGAAGAAGAAGAAGGCGACAGACAGTTCCCAATCCATCCGGATAAAGGGGGTCTCCTTTGAGGGTTCGCCGATGTCTTCCAGTTCAGAGGAGGACGTCCCCGACCCGAGAGACGTCCCCAGCCATTAGGGCCCCCTGCTGAGGAAATTCTTCCTCCTCCCATTATACCATGGCAGGTAGCTGGATCAGCTCAATATCTAGGCATGCTACATCAGTCTCTACTGACGGTGACTATACTGGAGCTCTTCTTCTTTATTTTGATGCTTTGTCCTGATTGTCTTTGTCCCACCGCGTAGGTTGCCTCTAACTGTGCAGCCACAAGCTGCCTGTTATGCTCCGGGGGAGTCACTAAAGACCTTCTTTAGTGGGTGGCGGCCGCCAAGGTGGAGGTTGGCCGTGCCCGCGAAGTCGACCTCCTGCAGTTGGAGGTCAGCCGAGCCCTCCGCGCGAAGATAAAGCATTACCTCAATACCCTAATAGCTTCTGAGGATACTTTGCACGGGTATCGACTCCGAGAACGCCTTGGGTCCGAGAAGAACCGAGCCCTCACTGAGGACTTGCAGAAAATGTCCCAAGAGCAGGAGCAGCTCCAGACTCGGACGAGGGAGTTGTCTGATCAAGTCGGCCTCCTGGAATCTGCCAAGAAAGTCCTGGAGGACCGGAATACGGAACCGGAGCGCCTAATGGCTATGAAAGAATATGACTTAGAGCTATCGGCTTCTTATGCTGCCGACCTCCAGGAGCAGGTTACTCGGGTCAAGGCCCAAGCTTCCGCTGTCACCCAGAAGCTCCAAGAAGCATTAGGGGCTCAGGATTGTCTATCCCGGGAGGTGGCGACGTTGAAGGCTGCCGAGGAGGAGGTTGAGGTCAAACTGCTGCAGAAACAGAGTGACCACGCAGCCCAACTGTACAAGGCTAAAGAGGAGTCCAAGGCTAAGTTCCTACAATCGGAGGAGTACACCGAGATTTTAGTCGGGCAAGCATTGAAGCACCTCAAACAGGGCTTCCATGGCGATATCAGCCAGTTGGAGAAGGACCAACTGCTAAAACCAGGAGCAGACTTGAGCGCTATAACTGTCCAGCGGGTCTGGGACGAGCTTACTCCTGAAGAGCAAGACCTATAGAATCGTTCCTGGCCTGGGCCCGAGCTCCTTGGCCACTCCTCGTCCGCTGCATTTTCTTCTTCTTTTTAGGCTTTCTCTTGTAGGATAAGTATGTAGTCGCTTCAGCTTTGAATGTAAACATCCTTGAACTTCTTATATTTTGAGTGATTTCCTGCCTACCTTAAGATGTTTTGTCTCTGGCCAGTGCCCCACCTCCCAGTGAGAGCCGAGGTTTCCCTCCGCCTCAAGCATCTAGGGGGAAAGCAACCCCGTCTTAAGAGACCAGGGTTCCGTGGGGACGGCAGCGTTTTCCAGCTCTTGGTCAGGCATGTGCAGTTCCGAGGCCAAGCCTACTCACCGAGAGTCCGTAGGGTTTTACAGCTCTTGGTTGGGCATGTGTAGCTCCGAGGCCAAGCCTACTCACCGAGAGAAAGTAGGATTTTGCAACTCTTGGTCGGGCATGTGCAACTCCGAGGCCAAGCCTACTCGGGTTTTACAGTTCTTGGCCGGGCATGTGCAGCTCCGAGGCCAAGCTTACTCACCGAGAGGCAGTAAGCTTTTGCAGCAGCTCCGAGGCCAAGCCTACTCACCGAGAGACAATAGGGTTTTACAGCTCTTGGCCGGGCATGTGCAGCTTTGAGGCCAAGCCTACTCACCGAAAGACAGTAGGGTTTTGCAGCTCTTGGCTGGGCATGTGCAACTCCGAGGCCAAGCCTACTCACCGAGGACAGTATGGTTTTACATCTCTTGTCCGGGCATGTCTAGCTCCGAGGCCAAGCCTACTCACCGAGAGGCAGTAGGGTTTTGCAGCTCTTGGCCGGGCCAAGCCTACTCACCGAGAGGCAGTAGGATTTTACAGCTCTTGGCCAGGCATGTGCAGCTCCGAGACCAAGCCTACTCACCGAGGGCAATAGGGTTTTGTAGTTCTTGGTCAGGCATGTGCAGCTCCGAGGCCGAGCCTACTCACCAAGAGGTAGTAGGGTTTTGCAGCTCTTGGCCGGGCTTGTGCAACTCCGAGGCTAAGCCTACTCACCGAGAGGCAGTAAGGTTTTGCAGCTTTTGGCCGGGCATATGCAGCTTCGAGGCCAAGCCTATTCACCGAGAGACAGTAGGGTTTTACAGCTCTTGGCCAGGCATGTGCAGCTACGAGGCCAAGCCTTCTTACCGAGAGGTCACCAAGAGGCAGTAGGGTTTTGCTGCTCTTAGCCGGGCATGTGCAGCTTTGAGGCCAAGCCTACTCACCGAGAGGCAGTAGGGTTTTACAGCTCTTGGTCGGGCATGTGCAGCTCCAAGGCCAAGCCTACTCACCGAGAGACAGTATGATTTTTGCCCAAGTAAAGATTCAACGCTACTCGCATAATATTCTGTATGCAATTTTTATTTATAGAACTGCAAGGCAGTGGAAATAAAGAATACAGCAAGCAAACAAACAAAACAATACCTCACCGAGTACGATAAGGGCGGAGATGGTTGGTGTACTATGACCTTTCCAGCCTCTTGCCTTTATCGTCTTCTAGATAATAGCTACCCCTGGTGAGTTTTTTGACGATAACATATGGTCCGTCCCACTACGGCTCCAGCTTCCCAGGGTCGCCGACCGGCTTGATCCTCTTCCAGACCTTGTCATCAACCTCAAAGCTGCGAGCGATCACCCGACGATTATAGGCTTGCTGCATCCTTCGTCAATAGGCTTCCAGCCGGACCGCTGCTTTATCTCGCACCTCAGAGATGAGGTCAAGGTCAATCAGACGCTCTTGATTGTTGTCTTCCTTGCGATAGTATTGCCGTCGGGCAGACTCCTCTCCTACCTCCACGGGGATGACGACCTCCGCCCCGTATACCAGTTGGAAAGGGCTCTCGCCTGTTCCTTCCCGCTGGATAGTACGGTAGGACCACAGGATGCTAGAGAGTTCTTTGACCCAGCTGCCCCCGACGTGGTCTAGCTTTATCTTGAGTCTCGCAGGATTTCTCGATTGACGACCTCGGCTTGTCCATTGCCCTGCGGGTAGGCTACGGAGGTGACGGCTTGCTGAATGCCCAACCCTTCACACCATTCTTTCAGCTTGCGTCCTGAGAATTATCTTTCTTTGTCCGACACCAACTTGTGAGGGATGCCATATCGGCAGACAATGTCCCTCCATAGGACTTTCATCACCACCGCCTCCGTGATGTTCGCCAGAGGTTCGACTTTTACCCATTTGAAAAAGTGGTCAACGAGAGCCAGCAGAAATTTCTTCTGCTGTGACCCAATGGGAAAGGGGCCTACAATGTCCATTCCCCACTGATCGAAAGGGCAGGACACTGTAGAGACTTGCAAGGGCTCAGTCGGGTGGTGAGTCACATGTTGATGTCTTTGACAGGCCTCACACCCAGCCACGAACTTGAGAGCACCGGTCTGTAGGGTAGGCCAAAAATACCTTGCCAAAATGACCTTCCTGGACAGGGATTTTCCTCCGATGTGACTTCCACAGATGCCTTCATGTACCTCCCTCATCACGTAGTCGACCTCCTCCAGTTTGACGCACTTGAGGAGAGGCCGTGCAAAGGCCCTCCTATACAATTGATCGCCGACCATCGTGAATCTGGACGCCTGGTGGCGGAATAGCCGGCTTTCTTGGTCTCTGTTTAGAATGATCCCGCTACGCAGGAACTCCACCTAGGGATCCCTCCAATCAGTCCGGGTGTCGCTCCCGGCTTCCTCTCCAATTTGTGCTACCGTCCCCTCCATGGCACTAGGTTCATCTAGCTGCCAAGTGGATATGGAGCTGGCCAGCTTGGCTAGCTCATCGGCTCGAACATTGTCAGTCTTGGAGATCTTTTGCATGATAACATCCACGAAGGAGGCCTTCAGTTGTTCGTAAAGGGATACATATTTCTGCAGTCGCTCACACCTGACTTCAAAATTGCCCTTTATCTGCTGCGTTACCAGTTGAGAGTTCGAATATACAGTAACCCGACTGGCCCCCATGTGCTTAGCTGCTTGCAGACCCACTAGGATCGCCTCGTACTCGACTTCATTGTTGGTAACTTTGAAGTGGAGACGGATGGACAAATGTAATGTGTCTCCCCGAGGGGAAACCATTAACACTCTAACCCAGCTATGCTGGCTGTTGGAGGACCCATCAACGTAGATCTTCCATATTCCTTCGGCCTCGGCCTCCGAGATGGTTTCCAACATGAAGTCTGAGAGGGATTGTGCCTTGATAGCGGCGCGAGGCTGATACTCGATACCGTACTCGCTTAACTCCATTGTCCACTTGATCAGCCGACCCAAAACTTCAGGATTGGTGAGGACTTGGGCGAGCGGGCTGTTGGTGAGGACCACAATGGGATGTGCCAAGAAATATGACCTTAACCTCCGGGCCATTAAGACCAGGGCATAAGCCAGTTTCTCTATCATGGTGTATCGCGTTTCGACATCTTTTAGAAGATGTCCGAAGAAATATACAGGATATTGTACCCGGTCCTGTTCTTGAACGAGCGCCGAGCCTACCGCTTGCTCTGTAACCGACAGGTAGACAAACAAGGTCTCTCCTTCTACCGAGTTATAGAGGATGGGGAGAGCAACGAGATAAGTCTTCAACTCTGCAAAGGCCTTCTCATAATGCTCGTCCCACTCGAACTTGGTTGCCTTTCTCAGAATCTTGAAGAATGACAAAGTTTTATCTGCGGATTTGGAGATGAATCTGGACAACGCCGTGATTCTTCCATTCAGCTGTTGTACCTCCTTGAAGTTGCGAGGGGGCGGCATATCCAGAATAGCTTTCACTTTTTCCGAATTGGCCTCAATCCCCCTCTCTTTCACCATGTAGCCCAGGAACCAGCCGCTCTTTACCCCAAACAAACACTTAGCAGGGTTCAACTTCAGCCTGTTGGACCTTAAGGTGGCGAATGTTTCTTCCAAGTCGGCTATCATGCCACCTCCCTTGTCGGTCTTGACCAGGATATCGTCCATGTACATCTCATGTTTCTCCCAATCTGGTGTCTGAAGACTTTGTCCATCATCCGCTGGTATGCCACGCCCGCATTGCGCAAGTCGAATGATATGACGTTATAACAATACGTGCTATCAGCTGTCACAAAACTGACTTTCTCCTGGTCCTCAGGAGCAAGCGGGACTTGGTGGTAGTCTTGATAGGCATCCAACATTGAGATAAACTCGCAACCGACTGTGGAGTCCACCAATCGGTCTATCCGAGGTAGGGGATAACAATCTTTGGGGCAAGCTTTATTCAAGTCGCGAAAGTCGATGCAGACCCGTCATTTACCTCCCGACTTAGGGACGAGGACTACATTAGCCAACCAGATCGGGAATTTCACTTCTCTGATGTGTCCGACTTTTAATAATTTCTGAACTTCGTCTCGGATAGCTTGATCTTGCTCGGGTGCAAAGTGCCTCCGTTTCTGCTTCACAGGACGAGCTCCCGGGGTAACATGCAGATGATGCATGGCTAACGCTGGTGGAACTCCTTTGATTTCTTCAGCGGCCCAGGTGAAGGCGTCTTTGTGGCTCCGTAGGCAATCCACGAGACGACTTCTTAACTCCGACGCAAGGTCGAGGGTGATCTGAGTAACTGCCCCTCCATGTTGAGGGTGAATCTGCACCTCCTCGCTTTCGACCTCCCTTCGTTCTTCCTTGGGTCCTTCGTCTTCTCGTGGGTGGGCGAGATCTACTCGCAAGACTTTGCGAAGATCAAAGTCCTCCTTCGTCCGAGTCATGGGTTCTTCCGCCGGCTCTACCATCGGTGCTCCTTCAGGTGCTTTACTGGTTTCCCACAGATGACGCCAAACTTGTTCCGGAAAGAGTCGACGTCGATGGTCAGTCACCGAGTTTCTGCCAACGTGGATGCAGATGGGAAGGGAAGAACTCCACGCCCTACGAGATCAACACGAGCGTTAGGGGAACACGCCAGAGGTTGTCTAGCGGAGCCCACTCCGACGCTCAAGTCAGTGCCTCGATGGAGAAGAATAGAAGGCAGGGAAAATGTGTATGAGTTGTAGAGAGTGTGTAACCCCCCTACCAGAGGGGTTAGAATACCTTTTATACATGAGGCGACCCTCCACGAGCACCCATGATCCTCTCCACGTCTCCATGATTGTAGGTTGATGGCTCACCCTGATAACGGTCGCCATGGTTCTTCAATCCGGGTCGTTGCGATGAGTAAGACCTTTATGGCCGCTAATCATGGGTAGTAATTATTCCGTCACAGCGGATGAGGATGACTTCATCGATCCGCGAGAAACGAACCTCTGCTTGAGTGTTCCTTGGGTCCCACTATCCCGAGGTGATCCCGAAGTTCTTTGGGCTTGGGGGTCCCGGGCATTTGTCTCTCCGAGATACTCCCGGGGTCTTACCCCCGAGGTGAGCTCGAGGGTGTGTCTTTTGGAAGCTAGCTCCGGGGTGATGACTACTCGAGCTGATTTCCGGGTCTCCTTTCCCGGGAGGGTCTCGGGAGCCCCAGAAAGAATGTCGTTCAGACTCATTATGTCTTGCTACCCAGCTTCTTCAGCCCACGTGTCGGTCTTGGGGTATTCAACCCCATCAGTAGATTTTTTTTTAGAATATAGTTAGGATTTAAAAATTTAAAATTTAGAGATTATTTTTTCCTAGGGTATAGTTATCCCTTTTAGGTTATAGTATTCAAACAGAAAGAATTTACTTGAGGCGCCTTCCATATGATGGAACACGCCTCTGGTGGTTTTTAAAAAAATTATTTATTTTTTAAATTAATATCCTTTCGATAAATCTTAAATATCTATAATATATCATGTGTGCATCTAAATTCTTTTCATTTGATTCGTTTGAATACTATAACTCAAAACATCTAAATTCTTTTCATTTGGTTCGTTTGAATACTATAACTCAAAAGAAACGACTAAACCCTAAAGAAAATCTTATTAATTTAAATTTTTATAACCCAACTCCTAAATTTTAAAATTTTAAATGATAATTACATATAATATGTCCCGCGAGCATCTATATTCTTTTCGTTTGAACACTATAACCCAAAAGAGACGACTAAATCCTAGAAATTTTTTTTATTAGCTTAAATCCTTTATAATCCAACATCTAAATCTAAAATCTTAAACCTTAAATATATCTTAAAAAATTAAAAAAATAAAAACTTAAAAAAAAGGCAATGGGAGGCGCCTTCCATGCAATGGAGGTCCTTCAATCAAGTTCGCGGTGGAAGGTCTGCAATGTGTGTGTATATATATATATATATAAATAAATAAATAAATAAATAAATAAATAAATATATATATATATATATATATATATATATTTATTTATATATATATACAAAATAATTTTATGGAATTTCTAACCACCAAACTCCCTGTCTAAATAATATTTTCATAAAAAGAAATCCTAATAAATTAAAATGTCTCCAATTCTGACATATCACCATTTCTATATTTTAAAAGATTAAATCTTCATTTAAAATATAAATTAACTTTAAATTTTTTTCAATTACTATGCATATATATTTATTTATCATATCAAATTAAATAATTTTTTAAATCTTAGTCACTTAAAACATGATAAATTTTTGATATTATCTTTTTAAAATTATAAAAACATTTAAAATTATTTAATAACTTTATATACAGAAAAATATTTTCTAAAAATAATAACAATCAAACTTCCCACCTAACTAACATCTCTAGAAAATGTAATCAATAAAAATGCTTTAAATTCAATTTATAAATAAATTATTATTTTTTCATTTAAAAGGTCAAATCTTCGTTTTAAAAGATCAATTAACTATACATTTATCTCCATTACTATATACATTATATCATTATTTTTTAAAAAATAAATGCTTTTATAATTTTAAGAAGGTAATATTAAAAATTTATCATGTGGCTATGATTTAAAATATAATATAATATAATATGATAAATAAATATATGTAATGCAGAAATTGAGAGAAATTAAATGTTAATTGATATTTTAAAATGAAGATTTGACCTTCTTAAAATATAGAAATAATAATTTATTTATAGGTAGAATTAAATACATTTTTATTATTAGGATTTTTATTTATGGAAAGTTTGGTAGTTAATATTTATAGAAATTTATTTTGTTTTAATATATATATAGATAATATCATAAGTTTATCATGTTTTAAGTGGCTATAATTTAATTTGATATAATAAATATATATATATAGTAATTGAAAAATTCAAAGTTAATTGATATTTTAAAATGAAGAAGTAATCTTTTACACGTAGAAATAATGATTTGTTTATTGGTAGAATTCAAGTACATTTTCATTTATTAGGATTTTTATTTATGGAAATGTAATTTAGGTGGAAAGTTTGGTAGTTACTATTTTTAGAAAATTATTTTATTTATATATAGAGAGAGTTTTGATATAATACGGGCTGACGCCTGTGAACTCGTCCACGTGCTCTTAAATTCTAAAATTTTAAACGCTAAATATATATAATATATCTCGTGAGGATCTAAATTTGGTTATTTTGAATACTATAATCCAAGATGGATAACTGAACCCTAATGAAAAAAATTTTATTGGTTTAAATGCACTATAATCTAACCTCTAAATTTTAAAATCTTAAACCTATATATGATATATCCCAACAAAATTTAAAAAAAAATCCTGCCGTATAAATCCAAGGACACAAGGCGCCATGGATTGAATCCAAGGTGCCTTGGGTCTTGTCGCGGATGAGAAAACATTTATACTTTTATAAAGTTATTAATATATTGTATTATTATTTTAAAAATAATTTTAAATGCTTCTTTTATATATATATATATATATATATATATATATATATATATATATATATATATATATATATATATATATATATATATATATATTAGAAAACTATTATGTTTTTATAAAGTTTTTAATATATTGTATTATTATTTTAAAAATAATTTTAAATGCTTCTATAATTTTAATAAAATATCAAAAGTTTATCATATTTTAAGTGGTTATGAATTAAAAAATAATTTAATTTAATATGATAAATAAATATATGTATGTAGTAATTTGAAAGAAAAAGTTAATTGATATTTTAAAATGAAGATTTAACCTTGCAAAAGGTAGAGATAATGATTTGTCTATAGGTAAAATTTGAGATATCTTCATTTATTAGGATTTTTATTTATGAAAATATTATTTAGGCGGGAATTTTGATAGTTACTATTTTCGGAAAACTATTTTATTTATAGATATAGATTAAGGTGATCTTAAAGTTTGGTGTGGTGGAATAGTAAAATACCCGGTGGTTAAAATCAAATGGATCTTGTTCGATTAATCGGTGACCAATTTAGTCTTATTAAAATTTTTTATTAATTATCAGGATAAATTCAAAAAGCACAAATAAATTCTAACAAACAACCCAACATTATGAGTGAATTTGAAAATATTAAAGCTTATCCTGTCTTTTATGAAAATATTAAAGCTTATCCTATCTTTTATCATCACACCCTGTCCTAAACCCAAAAACTAATCTTTAAATTTACCTTCGACAATTTACCAAAGGACGTACCTAAGAATTGGAAATTACCAATTCATGTACCATGGTTTTTATTTTACCAAAGGGCGCAACCCTTTAAGTGAACTTCCTATTATACCTCTCCCGTCAAAAAATACCTTTTTCGATTCACATTTTCGAGACATCCGAACCACTTTTGCAGTAAAATAATAATTTATGGTTTGGATGGCCAGGTAGTGGAAAATTTCTCAGCCTATATATATATTACTACCTTGCACAAGTCGAATCATCACAAGGGTACGTATATATTTCGACCTTGCACAACTCAATTCATCAACAAGGCAGCTGAGGAAGATAGATGTTGAATGAGAAAAAGCAAGCAACAGATTGGTAACAAATACAAATAGTAATGTACGTATGATTGTCATCTTTGATATGGTATCAGACCTAGTTTTATACTTATCAACTCTTTCTACAATTTTTATGTTTGGAGGAGTCTAAGGTGATATGCATTACATAATAAGGGCTCTCTAAAATTTGTTAAAGTTAAGATAAATAAATGCTTGAATTGGACCTAGGGATGATATCTTACCATATCAGGCCCTTCCAAGGGCTGAAATCATTGGATTTGAGGGCCTAAATAAAAGGATTTCAGGCCCTCTAAGGGCCTGAAATATACTAATTTCAGGCCCTGTGAGGGTTTGAAATCAAAAGATTTCAGACCCTCAGGCCTTCCTAGGTCGTTGATTATGATTTTCAAAGTTTGTAAAATGTAATTGTAATTTATTTTTCAGGGATGATAATGTTGTTGACGAAATTCTATCCGAGATATGGAATACTCTTGATGATAATGCTGTCACGGGGAATGGATCAGAAATTACAAGGAATTTGGCAATTGATCTAAATGAAGAAGCAACTAATCTAGAAGGTGAGAGTTTGAATTCTTCTACGAGAGTTGTTGAATTCTTTGAGCCAAGCTAGAGTGGGGAGGAAGGAATTGAAATCCGGAATGTAGATGAATTAAAACCCATTACAAGTGTACTAGAATTCCAAGCCGATGATATACAGATTGAGTAATATGAATTCTCCCCAGATCAGTACAGTGACTTAGAGGAGTTTCCATTAGCTGAAGATCCTTATATTTTGAATTCTCGATTGCTTGCTGGGCCAATTGGAGAGGTAGAGGCAAGAGATGGGCATAAATTTTTTGTGGGGCAGATATTTCCATCTAGAGAAGAATTCAAGGATGCACTTATTAAACATGCCATGGTTAAGCATATGAGATATAACCCAGTTGACACCCGAAAAAATAAAGTTAAAGCAGTGTGCTTCAACCAACCATGTACATGGAGAGTAGTAGCTGTTGATGCAGTCTGACCCTGATTGTTATTTTGGTGTTGACACCGATTTTAGTTTAGGTTGATTAGATGATTATGATTAAGTCCTGGTTATGGACTAGGCATACCTAGTGGGACTAGGTTTGATGAAAGCCTGGCTTAGAGGGTCAGGTCCTAGCTTGAGAAGCTAGGTTGGTGAAAAGTCCTAGCTTGGAGGGCTAGGTGTGGAAAAGTCCTAGCTTGGAAGGCTAGGTGGATAAAATCCTAACTTGGAGGGTTAGGTTGTGGAAAAGTCCTAGCTTGGAGGGCTAGGTGTGTAAATTCCTAACTCAGAGGGTTAGGTGATTGAAAATCCAGGTGAGTGAAGCCGGGTCATGGTGAGTGAAGCCAGGTTGACTGAAGTCTTGGTGAGTGAAGCTGGATACGGAGTCTTGGTCCGAGGGACTGAGCACGAGTCAGGGGAGGCTGGGAGCCAGTTCTCTTGACTTAGAGTGGGTTTGGCCTTGCCCGGATCAGTCTGGTGGCCGATTAGGAAAGTTGGCATGGAGTTCCCTCGTGGATCGGTCTGGTGACCGATCCAGCGATGTCTGATCGGTCTGGTGACCGATCAGGGAGCATCCAGTAACTTTGGCAAACCTACCATTCGACTCCTGATCAGACTGGTGACCGATCAGGGAGCATACAATGAGTTTGGAAAACTTTCTGTGCGGCTCCTGATCGGTCTGGTGACCGATCAGGGAGAGGTCAGTGGGTTTTTGGTAGAAACCTTGAACGATCAACCTGAATGATCAACTGTCGCGAGGTTTCTCACCCTGACCGATCAGACTGGAGTCTGATCGGTCAGGGAGTGTCCTGATCGGTCTGGTGACCGATCAACAGTGTATTTCAGGCGGGATTATGGCAAGCAGATTTCTGGATCGATTTGGTGATCGATCAGGGTGACTGATCATACGAGCTTGCGATCCCAGGTTTCTCACTGGGGACCGATCAGGTTGGAGCCTGATCGGTCCGGTGACCGATCACTTTAATTCAAACGCGCTGTCAGACGCTCTGATCGCGTCTGATCGCACTTTGATTACTACTGATACTTGTTCTGCTCTCTCTGATGTTTGATCTTCTATTGATTTGCTGGCCTAATGAGCTGCTGAGTGTGCAGGTGACTCAGGGACCATCCATGGAGAGTCAAACTTGATATTTCACTACAGCAGGTTTGTCTGTTTGCTTCCGCAGGTTGCAACGTCCTCTAGCGCGAGCTGCAACGGCTGTGGAGCTGGTGACCTGGGGCTCGATTGGAGGGGATTCAGTGAGTCCAGAGGAGGTCAGGGGTAGCTGGCTGCTGCAGGTGAGCAGCTGGGAGCTGCTGCAGAGGAGCGTGTGACCTGGCGATGGAAGCTGGTTAAGCTGTGTAGCGGAGAAGAGCTGAGCAGAGTTTTTGCAAAAGTGCTAGAGTTCTTGTTCTCCACGATCGAATAGCTACTGCTCTACACTTGTGCGATTAATCTACTGTGAATCTTGAGCAACCTGGTGATACTTGAGCACTTGGGAAGAAGAAACAAAAAGCTTAGTGAGTCCATCAGCAAGAAGACACGAAGAAGGGAGTTCTTGCGTGAGATCTGTGCTGAGTGGAGCTCGGTGAGAAGTTTGCTTGTGTTCTTGCGGTTCTATGTGTTCAGTAAGTTTACTTAATACTTCATTCATCTTGAAACGCTGTGGAGAGGTTACTCCATCGAGAAGGAGGTTGCTTTCTATCAGGATTTTTCGGGGCTTGATCTGTCGACGATCAAGGGATCGCCCACCTTAAGGGCACGCCAAGGAGTAGGGGCAAGTTATCCCCGAACCTTGTAAATCATCTTGTTAGCGTGTTCGTTTGTCTTTCATTTCTGCATATTGTCTCTGTTGTCTTGCTTCCACTGTGCTACTAACACTCAAGTGCAGAAGTGTTAAAAAGAAAGCGATTTTTGTGTCTGGCTACATTCACCCCCCCACTCTAGCCATCCAAGTTCCAACAGTAGCAAGGGGGGAAGTAGAGTTCACTGTTATAAAATATATAAAGGAACACCAATATGGAACAGTTAGGGAAAGTGCTGATCATCATGCATGCTTTTCATCATTTGTTGCTTCTTTTGTTGAAGAGCAATTTCTTCATAATGAACAATACAAACCAAGTATGATTATATCAGATATTAAAGCTAGATTTGGAGTGACCATATCATACAGAAAAGCATACATAGCTAGGGAAAAAGCATTGAAAAAGGTTGTTGGAGATTATGATGAGGCTTACAGAGATCTTCCACAATATCTGCGTGAGTTAAGAGCTAGAGATCCTGAAACGTATGTGACACTATGCAGGAATGGTGACAATCAGTTCCAGCGGTGTTTTTGGGCTTTTGGTGCTTGCTGAAGGGTGTTCAGGTCTTATTTGCGTAGACTTATCGGAATTGATCCCACACACCTAAGAGGAAAGTATCCGGGAGTAATGTTGATTGCAACGACGATTGATGATAATGACAATGTGTAGGACCGGTGCCGTCGATAGAGGGGGGGGGGGTGAATATCGACCGTGAAAGAATCTTTCGGAATTCTTCTTAAAACTTTCGTTCGTTCTGGACTTAGAATATTAGTAGCGCAGCGGAAAATAAATAGAACGAAAAACGAAGCAAAGGACACAGCGGATTTTTACTTGGTTCCCGACCCCCCAGGGTCAGTACATCCAAGGCCTATGCACGGGAACGCCCGTCCACTATTGGTCTCCTTCCCGAACTTTCCGGAGGCGGAGAAACCCGACTTACAGTGCATGATTTACAAGTAATAATATAGAAAATGAAGTGCGGAATAAGTAAAAGTGAACTGAACAAAAATCTGAAACTCGGCCGATCTGGACCTCCGAAGTGCCGCACACTTCCTCCTGGAGCCTCCCGGTCGTAGAGCTTCGTTTCTAGTGCGTTGTCATCCGTCAGAATGCTTGGAATGGTATTTGGCAGTTCTTGTTGAAGCAGAGGGGTCGAAGCCCCTTATATAGGCCTCCTGGGGGCCCTCTGAACGCTGGGGGCGCCCCGGAAGACTCGGTCAAACTTTATCCCTGCGCCTACCTCGCCGCAGCTGATAACAGCTTTGACCAGGGCGCCCCGGACCTCCCGGGCGCCCTCATGGAGGCTTATCTGGGTTTCGGAGTCGAAAAAGCAAATACAGGTTTGAACCCGGGCCCCCCGGACGCTCCGGGCGCCCCGCTTGACACCTGTTCTGCCTGCTTCACAAAAACCCACTTTTTACCTTTGTCTGGGGGCACCCCCACTGTTGGGGGCGCCCCCCTTGATGGGGGCGCCCTGCTTAAAGCCTGCAGTTTTTTGCCTGGTTTACCTGCTTTGTCTCCGGTTCTTGATACCTGCAAGATACACAAACACAAAGCATAGATACATATGATGTTAGCCTTAAGGACTTGGTTCGGACTTCAGATTTGCACGAAACCCTAGGTCGAACCGGCATGAGTTCCCCTCCCCGAGAACTCGCCCTTCACCTACTCCTTTCAGGAGACGGTTGCCACCCAGTTCTTCGGGTGGACTTTTGCTTAGCTTCCGATACTTCCGGACCTCGAGACGCCCAAACCCTGACCCGTCTCTACTCCTATCCTTAGTCATTGCTCAGCTAAGTTGCTCAATCCCTTGGACCAAGACTTTATTCCCTAGCAGCCCTTCGCTAGGTGCCTAGCAGTCCTTCGCTAGGTGCCTAGCATCCCTTCGCTAGGTCTTAAGGTTTCGATACCTAGCAGCCCTTCGCTAGGTGCCTAGCAGCCCTTCGCTAGGTCTTAGGGTTTCGATACCTAACAACCTTTCGCTAGGTGCCCAGCAGCCCTTCGCTGGGTCTTAGGGTTTCGATACCTAGCAGCCCTTCGCTAAGTGCCCAGCAGCCCTTCGCTGGGACTTAGGGTTTCGATGCCTAGATTAACTAGGACTTTTCTTCAGCTAAGGTTTCTTCTCTTTTGTTCCCCTTTGTCTATTCAATGTATCACTGACTTAAGTGTATTGTCAAACATTAAAACACTTAAAGAGGAATATCATTGATGCAACTTGCACCAACAATCTCCCCCTTTTTGATGTTTGACAATAACTTAAGTTAGATTGGTTTAAGGGGCTAACTTACTCTACTCTCCTTGGGGAAAAATTGACTTTAATTTTAAGCATATTTTTGATCCTCTAGGAAATATAAGAAAAAATTTCTAACTTAAGAGCATAGAGCATACCTCTCCCCCTTTGTCATACATAAAAAAAACACAAGAAAATACTTGCACCAACAATGAGAAATTTTGGTTCTTTTTGAAAAATACTTGGTGCAGAAATTTTGAAGGCATTGTATTTTGAATGATATATTGCATTTTTGAAAAAAAGGTGCATAATTTTGAAAAAGATGTTATTCGCTTTGAAGAATACAAGTACTTTGAAAATGATCTTTAACAACATGCAAGTACTTTTGAAAGAAAAATATAAAGTACTTTTTGAAAAATGCATAACTTTTGAAAAAATATTATTTTGAAAAATATAAATATTATGCTTATTTTGCAAGTACTAACTGTTTTTGAAAGAGATGAGACTTTGAGAAATATAAGTAATTTTTGAAACATAATATTTTACTTTTGAGAATATATGCTGGTGCATTTGAAAAATGTGTGAACTTTTGAAGACTCAATATATTACTTGATTTGGTTTATCTTCCAGTCTGGTACTATCCTGGGAGACCTTGTTGACTACAAGGACATTTCCTAAGTGTCCTGGAATTTCTTCAAACTCAAGTAAATATTGTTTCAAAGATAATTTCATAGGTCACACGAAAACAATAGACTAATAGTATTTTGAAAAACTACTTATGTTTCTAGCAAGATTTGAAAATACAGCGCATGAAAACATTTGAGATATTCAATAATTCTTTTAATTTGATCTCCCCCTAAACTTGACCCAGTCCTGGGAAGCTTGTTGACCACAAGTACTCTTCCTCTATGTCTTAAGGTTTGATTCAAATTAAAGAAATTATCTAATAATTTCAAAACAATTAATTAAACAAAATTATTTCAGAAGTTTGATTTATACTCCCCCTAAAGTTGACACATCCTAGGAGTCCATGTAGATTATGAAGTTGACTTTCCTCTGTGTCTTTAGGGTTTATCAAAATCAAACAGGACAGATAAATTTTACAACATAAACCTTTTTCGAAAAATACAAGTGATAATGATTTAAGGCTCAGTTTTCGAAAAGTATTTTCAAATAATAGTAATTTTTACAGTGTAGTTTTCGAAAGCCATTAAAAAAAAATAAAAATCACTCCCCCTGTATCCGATACCGTTTGACTCTATCTAAGTGCCTTAAGGAACTTTAGTGTTGTCCTAAGAGGCTTGTGTCTAATTGCGTGAGTCAAACAATTTTTGAAAAGATATAATTTTTGAAAAATATATAATATGTATATTCAATCAGACAAGCATGAATTCCATAAAAACATTATTATGTTGAAACACTATTTTGAAAATATATTTTTAGAAAAATATTCTAATGATTTTGAAACACAATTTTGAAAAACATTTTTCAATTTATTAGTCCTTAACATCTCACCCATTTTAGATGTATCAATACAACAAGCATAATTGCCTTATAAGTGTATTGTGAGATGCTTGAATCATTTTTCTTAATTTATTTTTAATTCTAAGATTTAATTGAAGCTTGTGTTAGATTTGAATTTGACAAGAAGTAACTTGAATTTGAATTTCAAAAATTGGCTTCCAGGTCTTGGCGAGGCACTATGCCTTCTTTGGCCGTAGCCTTATTGGATCATCAACTCTTTCCTTGACAAAGCCTTTTAATGACATTTCATTTTCAAAATCACTTTTTGAAAAATCCTGGTCTAACTAGTTTGGGTCTTGGATCGGTAGCTTCGGCTAGTTCCGCCAAGATGGCTTCCCTAACGTACTATCATCTCACCTCCACCCAATACTAGGTTGATCAAGTTTCAATCATTCTTTTTCCTATAGCCGTTCTAATATATGCATAAAATTTAAATATGAATGGCATGTCATATATTTAAAAGAAATAGCAAATGCATGGCATGACACTTATGCATGAGTCAAACAATTCAGATCATTTTATTTAAGTTTCTAAAAAATGTATCAAATTCCCGATTTGATACATGTCGTGTGAACCCGCGAATATGCCAACCCATTTTGACATATTTAATTAAATTAATTGTTATAGTTTGCGTAAAATTTTATTTCAGTTTGAGTTTAAGTTATTTAAGATTTTAGTTGGATTCAGGTTAATTAATTGAAGTTTGAATTAATTTGAAAATTAATTAATTAATAATTAATTGAGGTTTGAATTAATTAATTATTTAAGATTGAATTGATTAGCTTCATTTGACTTAAATTGATTTAATTGACTTAATTGAAGTTTTAATTGAATTGAATTAAATTTAAATTTAATTTAATTTAATTTGAATTTAATTTAATTTAATTTAATTTGAATTTAATTTAATTTGATTTGAATTTAATTTAATTTGATTTGAATTTAATTTAATTTGAATTTAATTTAATTTGATTTGAATTTAATTTAATTTGAATATAATTTAATTTGATTTGAATTTAATTTAATTTAGTTTTAATTAAGATTTAATTAAGATTTAATTCGAATTTAATTAGGATTAAATTAAGATTTAATTCGAATTTAATTAGGATTAAATTTAGATTTAATTAAGATTATAATGATTAATTAATAATTGTGGGTTTAAATTCATCATTTTCATTATTTCAAAAATTTCTTCTTCATTTTTCTCTTTCTTTTCAAGTTTTTCTAATAATTTTGATTTATTTGAATTTTTGTAATTTTTATTAACTATGGCCTTTATCTTAGATAGTTTTATATCCTCCTCAAGATTAGATCTTTCAATATCCTCACAGTGGGTGGAGTAAATGGGCCACTAGTTAAATTTTTGTAATAACTTTCAAGATTATCTATAATTAAGTTATCATCTAGGAGAATTTTATCTTTATTATCCTCAAGAATATTTTCAACAAAATCATCTTTATCCTTAAGATTTCCAATAATTTCAGGGTTATCTTTAGAATTATCCTTAAGGTTTTCAAATTTGAATTCGGAATTATCCTTAGGATTTTCGAATTTGAATTCCGAATTATCCTTATGATTTTCGAATTTGAATTCAAATTTATCCTTAGGTTTAATTTTATTTGATTTAAAATTATCAGACATAAAATTATCAGAATTAATTTTATCAGAATAATTATCAGAATAAATTTTCTCAGAATAATTATCAGAATTAAGTTTATCAGATAAATTATCAGAATTAATTTTATCAGATAAATTATCAGAATTAATTTTATCAGATAAATTATCAGTGTTAATTTTATCAGATAGATTATCAGAGTTAATTTTATTAATTTCTGAATTGATATTCTGAATTAAACAATTAATTTTTGATATTTTGATCATATTCACGTTTTGTAATTTAACATGCAAAGAGTTAATTTTACTATGCAGTAAATCTACTTTATCAGAAAAATTAACTACTTTATCACATGGCAGTGCAGGAACTTGTAAAATTTTTGGAACATAAATCTTGTGTACCTTCGTCGGACACTTGTTTTTGTAATGTCTGTATTTCTTGGATTTGAAGCATTGTACGTGACTTTTGTCCCTCCGGTTTCCTGGCGCTGGTGCCTCCTTCGCCACCGGTGATGTAGACTGAATCTTACGAGTAGGGCACTGATTTTTGTAGTGCCCTCTCTCCCTGCACGTGAAACAAATAATATGCAACTTAAAATTTGACATAAAAAAATTGTACCTGATTCACCCCTGGGCTCCCCCTCAACTCCTGGCGTCGTTGCTCCGTCGGCGGTTAGTCCGGTGAAGAGCAACTTGGCTCTGATACCAATTGTAGGACCGGTGCCGTCGATAGAGGGGGGTGAATATCGACCCTGAAAGAATCTTTCGGAATTCTTCTTAAAACTTTCGTTCGTTCTGGACTTAGAATATTAGTAGCGTAGCAGAAAATAAATAGAACGAAAAATGAAGCAAAGGACACAGCGAATTTTTACTTGGTTCCCGACCCCCCAGGGTCAGTACATCCAAGGCCTATGCACGGGAACGCCCGTCCACTATTGGTCTCCTTCCCGGACTTTCCGGAGGCGGAGAAACCCGACTTACAGTGCAAGATTTACAAGCAATAATATAGAAAATGAAGTGCGGAATAAGTAAAAGTGAACCGAACAAAAATCTGAAACTCGGCCGATCTGGACCTCCGAAGTGCCACACACTTCCTCCTGGAGCCTCCCGGTCGTAGAGCCTCGTTTCTAGTGCATTGTCGTCAGTCAGAATGCTTGGAATGGTATTTGGCAGTTCTTGTTGAAGCAGAGGGGTCGAAGCCCCTTATATAGGCCTCCTGGGGGCGCCCTGAACGCTGGGGGCACCCGGAAGACTCGGTCAAACTTTATCCCTGCGCCTACCTCGCCGCAGCTGATAACATCTTTGACCAGTGCGCCCCGGACCTCCTGGGCGCCCTCATGGAGGCTTATATGGGTTTCGGAGTCGAAACAGCAAATACAGGTTTGAACCCGGGCGCCCCACTTGACACCTGTTCTGCCTGCTTCACAAAAACCCACTTTTTACCTTTGTCTGGGGGTGCCCCCACTGTTGGGGGCGCCCTGCTTAAAGCCTGCAGTTTTTTGCCTGGTTTACCTGCTTTGTCTCCGGTTCTTGATACCTGCAAGATACACAAACACAAAGCATAGATACATATGATGTTAGCCTTAAGGACTTGGTTCGGACTTCGAATTTGCACGAATCCCTAGGTCGAACCGGCACGAGTTCCCATCCCCGAGAACTCGCCCTTCACCTACTCCTTTCAGGAGACGGTTGCCACCCAGTCCTTCGGGTGGACTTTTGCTTAGCTTCCGATACTTCCGGACCTCGAGACGCCCAAACCCTAACCCGTCTCTACTCCTGTCCTTAGTCATCGCTCAGCTAAGTTGCTCAGTCCCTTGGACCAAGACTTTATTCCCTAGCAGCCCTTCGCCAGGTGCTTAGCAGTCCTTCGCCAGGTCTTCATTCCCTAGCAGTCCTTCGCCAGGTGCCTAGCATCCCTTCGCTAGGTCTTCTATGCCTAGCAGCCCTTCGCTAGGTGCCTAGCAGCCCTTCGCTAGGTCTTAAGGTTTCGATACCTAGCATCCCTTCGCTAGGTGCCTAGCAGCCCTTCGCTAGGTGCCTAGCAGCCCTTCGCTAGGTCTTAGGGTTTCGATACCTAACATCCCTTCGCTAGGTGCCCAGCAGCCCTTCGCTGGGTCTTAGGGTTTCGATACCTAGCAGCCCTTCGCTAGGTGCCCAGCAGCCCTTCGCTGGGACTTAGGGTTTCGATGCCTAGATTAACTAGGACTTTTCTTCAGCTAAGGTTACTTCTCTTTTGCTCCCCTTTGTCTATTCAATGCATCACTGACTTAAGTGTATTGTCAAACATTAAAACACTTAAAGAGGAATATCATTGATGCAACTTGCACCAACACAATATTCTCCCAGTTGCCTTCGCAATAGCTGAAGTTGAATGTGGGTCTGCATGAGAGTGATTTTTGGAGCATACAAAGAGGTTCTTTGCTGTTGATGATCACTCAATCACCATAGTATCAAATAGACATCGGGGCATTATATTAGCAGTTAGAAAAGTCTACACAAACGCGCATCATGCCTTTTGTTGCCACCACATGTGTTGTAATATGGAAACTGATACTAGAAGTAGAGCTGCTGTAGGTTTGTTTTGGGCAGCAGCACGAGCCAACACAACACTCCAATATGATATGATAATGCAGACAATGATTGAAAAACATCTAGTTGTCCATAAGTGGCTTCAGGACATTGACCCTAAAAGGTGGACAAATGCACACTTTACATGGAGAAGGTACAAAATGCTTACCACGAATTGTGTGGAGAGCTTAAATGCTTTGTTCAAGTCTACACGTGAGCTTCCCATAAATAGGTTAATTGATAATACAAGAAGAAAAGTTGCTCAATGGTTCTATAACCGTAAAGAGGAAGTCTCCAAATGGCATGTTGCTTTGACACCTTATGCTACAAAAGAAATGGATTCAAGGAGTGAGAAAGCAAGAGCTTATAAGGTTCACCCATACTCTCAATCAGAAATGGAAGTAGAAACATGGGGCACTTCATACATTGTTGATTTGGAAAAAAAAGTTGTGTCATTATGGGGAGTTTCAAATTTCAGGACTTCCTTGCTCACATGCTATTGTCATAATCATTCACAGGAACATGGATATACTCCCATATTGTGAGCATTATTTTCATTCTGAAACTTGGAAGTGGGTTTATATGGATCATATTTTCCCTTGTAGAAGCAAGCAGTTTTGACCTACTGGAGTAAACGACATTACAGTTCTATGTCCCCGTAGCCTTGTGCAGCCTGGTAGATGAAAGAAGGCACGGATAGAGTCCAGACACAATGGCAAGGTGAAACTAAAATGCAGCCGGTGCAAACAACTTGGTCATAATAAAAGGACATGTAGAATGCCGCCAGCCTCAAGGTCTTGAGTTAATTGGTATATGTAGTGACCCAATATTCTGATTGAAGTGGATATTTTATATGGAGGAGAACTGAATGTATATTTTTTGTATATTGTACAGCCATAGTATTGTCAAAAAAGTAGTTGTTGTTAATGTTGTGACATGAAGAAGTATTTCAATATTATGATACATTTCTTCTTGTGTAATTTTATGTAAGCATAAAAGATCAGGTGTGAAGTCCTCTGATTTTTAAACCCACAATAATGTTATTTCATGTCTTGAAGTCCTGAAGTCCTATGGTTTGTGAATATCTCTCATTTGAGGCCCTCTGTTTGTTTGCTTTGTTGATCCATGGTTCTGTGCCAACTGATACTGTATTAACACGTAATTGATAATCATTAGGACTATGTTTGGAGACCAAAAATACCATCTCCCAGCTAGCTAAACTCTAACTACTGGTAATGAGTTTTGAGAAATAAAAAAATCATAGGTCCATGAAATAAACCTCCTGCTATGCCAAATTCTGAAAATATGTGGTAATGATGTGGATGGAATTAAATTATGGTATGCAATGTCTATTTAGGTACTCTCCTTCTTGTTTCATATTAAAAATATTTTCACAACATGTATATTATATAAAATATTTAATCATTCTTTTATTGAATTATTTGAAATCTGAAATGAGATTATTGTTTCAGGGCCACTCTGGGCCTGAAATAATATCATTTCAGGCCAAGCATGGGCCTGAAATAATATATATTTCAGGCCCAACGTGGGCCTGAAATGAGAATATTTCAGGCCCAGCCTGGGCTATGAATTCAAATTAGGGTAGAGAAAAAGTAAGGTTCAAAATTACTTCTAGTATCGACAAGAGGACAGATTAGAGATTTGAGATTACACAATAACAAGGATCGAAAGCAATGCTCCATTGGAGTATCAAAATGGTTTACATACATTATAACCACAAACATATATTATTTGTCATTACACTTACATTATACAACTGAATAATTTTGTTTCAGGCCCTGAGTGAGTTTCCTAAAATGCATTTGTTTCAGGCCCACCGTGGTCCTGAATTCAAATGATTCCAGCAAAATCAAGGTTCGATATTATTGATGGGTTCGACAACAATTACATATTACAGATTATATATGAGACAAAAACAATGATCCAAAGCAAAGTTTCATTGATTTGAAAAGGAGTATATAGGCTATAGGAGTAGTTTAGCTAGGAGA
This sequence comes from Boesenbergia rotunda, assembly GCA_024364735.1. Lineage (NCBI taxonomy): Eukaryota > Viridiplantae > Streptophyta > Magnoliopsida > Zingiberales > Zingiberaceae > Boesenbergia > Boesenbergia rotunda. The sequence continues at coordinate 14,536 of JAGFNQ010006146.1, read as the reverse complement.
TGATATTTTTGGTGTCCAAACCTCTAATCTTGCTATATCACCAAGGTTATAGGAGTAGTTTAGGTGTATCAGTGAGTTTTGAGCAAAACTCACTGATGGACCTACCATATCTGGAATTCTGAAAACCCTATATCAGTAGACAGGGTTGAGCTAGGAGATGATATTTTTGGTGTCCAAACCTCTAATCTTGTTGTATCACCAAGGCTATAGGAGTAATTTAGGTGTATCAGTGAGTTTTGAGCAAAACTCACTGATGGACCTACCATATCTGAAATTCTGAAAACCCTATATCAGTAGACAGGGATGAGCTAGGAGATGATATTTTTGGTGTCCAAACCTCTAATCTTGTTGTATCACCAAGGCTATAGGAGTAATTTAGGTGCATCAGTGAGTTTTGAGCAAAACTCACTAATGGACCTACCATATCTGAAATTCTGGAAATCCTATATCAGTAGACAGGGATGAGCTAGGAGATGATATTTTTGGTGTCCAAACTTCTAATTTTGTTGTATCACCAAGGCTATAGGAGTAGTTTAGGTGTATCAGTGAGTTTTGAGCAAAACTCACTGATGGACCTACCATATCTGAAATTCTGAAAACCCTATATTAGTAGACAGGGATGAGCTAGGAGATGATATTTTTGGTGTCCAAACCTCTAATCTTGCTGTATCACCAAGGCTATAGGAGTAGTTTAGGTGTATCAGTGAGTTTTGAGCAAAACTCACTGATGGACCTACCATATCTGGAATTCTGAAAACCATATATCAGTAGACAGGGTTGAGCTAGGAGATGATATTTTTGGTGTCCAAACCTCTAATCTTGCTGTATCACCAAGGCTATAGGAGTAGTTTAGGTGTATCAGTGAGTTTTGAGCAAAACTCACTGATGGACCTACCATATCTAGAATTCTGAAAACCCTATATCAGTAGACAGGGTTGAGCTAGGAGATGATATTTTTGGTGTCCAAACCTCTAATCTTGCTGTATCACCAAGGCTATAGGAGTAGTTTAGGTGTATCAGTGAGTTTTGAGCAAAACTCACTGATGGACCTACCATATCTGAAATTTTGAAAACCCTATATCAGTAGACAGGGATGAGCTAGGAGATGATATTTTTGGTGTCCAAACCTCTAATCTTGCTATATCACCAAGGCTATAGGAGTAGTTTAGGTGTATCAGTGAGTTTTGAGCAAAACTCACTGATGGACCTACCATATCTGAAATTCTGAAAACCCTATATCAGTAGACATGGTTGAGCTAGGAGATGATATTTTTGGTGTCCAAACCTCTAATCTTACTGTATCACTAAGGCTATAGGAGTAGTTTAGGTGTATCAGTGAGTTTTGAGCAAAACTCACTGATGGACCTACCATATCTGAAATTCTGAAAACCCTATATCAGTAGACAAGGTTGAGCTAGGAGATGATATTTTTGGTGAAATAAATTTATATCAGTAGACAGGGTATTGTGTACAAAGGGTCTGGTGACCTTATCAGTAGACAAGGTTGAGCTAGGAGATGATATTTTTGGTGAAATAAATTTATATCAGTAGACAGGGTATTGTGTACAAAGGGTCTGGTGACCTTATCTTACCCGTGTGATATTTGGACCTTTATATCTTCAGGTTTGTATGACTCTGATATGTATCTTTTATTCAGTATTATAGATTCAACATTTCCTACTATTATTACTATTACTATTATAAATTTAGCAATTCTGAAAACCCTATATCACTATACCTTGGGCCTGAAATAAATTTATTTCAGACCCAAGTTGGGCCTGAAATGAAGCTATTTAGGCCCACACTGGGCCTGAATTGACGTGATTTCAGGCCCACGATGGGCCTGAAATCATTTATTTCAGGCCCACCGTGGGCCTGAAATCATTTTATTTCAGACCCACCGTGGGCCTGAAATCATTTTATTTCAGGTCCACCGTGGGTCTGAAATCATTTAAATTCATGCTCACCTTGGGCATTAAAAAAAATAATGATTTATAGAATAATCTTCTATATTTATCTACAAGATGTGACCAAATCCTCTAATTTTATTTAATTATTAAATTTTATCAAACCATTCTTGCAGTTTTTATAATTTGAAACTCGAGTTATGTTTCAAATACACTACATTACTTATTCCATATATATATTATGAGTTATGTTTTCTTACCGTATCAGTTGGTACACTACATTGCAGCAACTTGATGTGAATCACACAATTGTTTTATTTTTCTGGACAATAAATTATATTCATACAAATTACACAATTTCTATACAAAATGGATCTGAATCACCTGCAAAGGATTTTTTTTACAACATTACTTCAAGTGATTGACAGTCTCATGTTTTACAATACATGTCTCTCATAATATTTAGTGTCAGATCAAATCTCATTTTCGTCATATCTCCTTGTTTGAAATCTATCTTCTCATCGTATAGGAGACATCAGACGTATTGCATCACAAAGAAGGCACAGTCCACGCTGAAAATAACAAACAGTATTTCTGATTTTAATAAGTGGGGTAATAAAATACTTTGATGATTTTAAAATTTTGAAACCCTTCCTCAGTTACTTACCTATGTTTTTGTTGGGGACATTTTTGTCTGACGGAGGGCCATTTGTCCAAGGGATGATGACTTTGTAGATATGGATGAATAGTCGTAAGTTCCTCACGAGTATATTGTTTAAGTTCTTTTACCTGTAAAATATATCTTGAATTTCAATGACATTTTTGACCAAATGATGAGCATATATATGAATAAAGGTTGGTAGCTCACCGCTGAGTCAAAATCATGCTTATATTTACGGCCACTAGCAAGAGAATTTAAATGATTGAAAGTCATTGCTTCTGTATCCACCGCCAACAAGTGAAAGAGTGTATTATCACTGCATAAAGGTATTAAAATATATCTAAACCCTTGTTCTGTCATATCAGTCTTCATCACTTGTTGCAGGGAAAACTTTCTTGACGATCTTATTGAAGCCTAAAAATTTGCATAATCAAAATTATTAATAACCACATCATAATATTAGGTCTTCTACATTCTATTAATTGATACTAATTTACATCACTTACTGTGAAGAAGGTTGAACAATATATTGACTTGTTGTATGATCTACCATATGTGGATGCTCCCCTAAATATAATTTTACAGAAGGCATCAATGACCTCGCCTTTTGTAAAAACCTCTTCATTGAAGATTTGTAAAAATGAATGCAAATTCAAAGCAAAGGGTGCATCCTCCCATATAAATTCATTAGCCAACCTGCCAAGTTAATTGATAAGATTATATATTAAAGCCCCAAATATATTAACTAAACTATGTTTCATAACTTACTTTAGGTTCTCCAATTTATTTATCAAGTAGGTCACTTCTTTATCTTGATTTTTCTTCTTCGACTTCATAAAATGCTTCTTCACAAACTACATCGATAAAATTTAGGCCAAACTAATTAATGACCAAATTCAATAAATTTGACGTAATTTATATGAAAATAACTCACATACATCAATGCCTTGTTGCCTCATTTTGTATAGTTCGGAGGTCCTTCTTTTTTCCTCCTCTATATCTTCTTCAGACATGACTTCCATTACCGTAATGGTTTCTCTTGCTTCATCCATATCCTCCTCACTAAGTTTTCTTTTTCCCTTGTCCATGACATTTGATATTTGTTCCTTTCTCCGCTTCTCCTTATGTAATATCTGGTGCCATACTGGACTCTCAATTTGAGTATCCCTGTAATCATACCGAGTTCGGTCACGTCCTCTCCTTGTTCTACAAGATACTGGATCAGAAAGAGGACCGACTATAGGATAGCTTTCTTGACCCTCAATCCCCTTTTTTTCAATAATTGAAATTAATTCCTTAACCCTTTCATTCAAACATATATTCTCCTCTGTTAGCTCCTTGATTAGGGTGTCTTTAAGAATGCATTCATCACATGACCTTACATCTTCTGTGTGATGTCCTTGTGATGTCTCCATTGCCCGTGGAATGTCATCACCAATCTCAAGGTTCTCAAACAATGTGTTTTCATGTTGGTTAGGAATTATTTCAACGATCACCTGTCAATTACCAAGTACACAAATTTTACTGCCTCTATATCAAACTAACAAAGATCACAGTTTAGAATAATTACCTCTTCGGACCTGATTTGGTTGCCAAGGCCCCTCACCCTACTAATATACGAAACAATATTCCTCCACTTATTAATTCGGGGTCCTTCAACATTGTATGATTTTTGAATGGGTGCATGCTCCAAAAACCATGCCTATATAAAGTTTTCCAGACAATTACATTAATGACAGCAAAATATTATAAAATTTATCAAGAAAATTCTACTCACTGCCAAAAGCCCAGCAAATCCCATTAGGTAAGGGAGGTTGGTGGTCCTCTGGTTTCCCTGAGTTGATGAAAATAATTCCCCAATCTTAGGTAATTGTGGATACAAAAATTTATGGATAGCTTCCACCCAGTTGAATCTACCAAGATTGTCATAATCATCTACTATATCTACAAGACCTAGAGGGACCTTATATGTACTAGGCGAAAATAAAACACAAACAAATATATATAAAATATATAATTTACAAACTAATAACACATCATCCTTTTATTCAACACTTTTAGAATAATGTTTAAGTAAGTCCTCAATTCTTATTCTGGTAGGTTGTTTTTCTTTAGAGAAGTAAGTACGATAGAGGTCACCCGATGCTTTAGTTAAATTAATAGGGACTGAAACTCCACGGTCCACCATACCCAGTAACAAAGCAACATCTCGTCTGGTGAACGCAACCGGTACACCTGAAACAATTAAAATATTTAATTATCATCAACAATATAGACTTCAACTTATTTCACTTTGGCCCTGAAATGAATTCTTTTCAGGCCCACGTTGGGCCTGAAATGAATTATTTCAAGCCCAACGTGGGCCTGAAATTATTTCCTTTCAGGCCCAACATGGGCCTGGAATGATTCATTTCAGGCCTACCGAGGGCCTGAAGTAAAATCACTTCAGGCCCTCGGTAGGCCTGAAATAAAATCATTTCAGGCCTACCGAGAGCCTGAAGTAAAATTACTTCAGGCCCTTGGCAGGCCTGAAATGATTTTATTTCAGGCCTACCGAGGGCCTTAAGTGAATTTCACATGAAATTCACTCATTTCAATTGATCAAATATAAATCATTTAAGGCCATCTATATCCAAGTTTTATCTTACTATAGATATTGTTTACAATTCATAATTAAAACTATTACCTGAGAATTTAAAAACTTGTGAGGTTGAATCCCAACTTTCAAATATATTAACCAAAATTCCCCGGATATGCTGCAATTCTTGTATGTCCAAGAAAAAACTGAAGGGCGACTCTTTGATCTTCGCAATGTGTCGATCATTTAAAATTTTAAATACTTCAACAAAATATTTAAAGTGGCCTAAAACACTGCACCAATGTAATTTTTTCCCAAAGTCATCTGAACCTTACAGTTTTTATACATTACAAATTTATTCAGCAAAAATAAGTATAAACATTTTCACAAACTATGTTATTCTTACCTAAGCCTATCGCTAACATACCTTGGTGATTAATGCCAATGAAGAAGACGATGAACCACCCACAGACCTTCTTCCTGCCATTATCATAAAAATCAACCTTGCAGAAACCCTAAATCCTACTTTGAAAGTGCCGACCAGTCTGGACTTCAACGTTAACACTTAAAGCCGCCTCAGGATCACACACTAACACTTTCGATACTTGCCTAGGTTTTGGTTGGGCGGAGGGATTCGAGGGATGAGCTCGCGACTAAAGCACAACTAGGGCATGCACAATGTCCTGCTCCTTCGACAATACCATTTACGTTGTTGTGCTGAGAGAGAATGGACAAAAATTCTACTACCTGACCTTCCGAACCACAAAATATTATTTTACTGCAAAAGTGGTTCGGATGTCTCGAAAATGTGAAACGAAAAAGGTATTTTGTGGCGGGAGGGGTATAATAGGAAGTTCACTTAAGGGCCCGCACCCTTTGGTAAAATAGAAATCATGGTACGCGAATTGATAATTTCCAATTCTTAGGTACACCCTTTGGTAAATTGTCGTTCTCTTTTTATACTATTTCTTCAATCACAACAACTCTTCTCATATTTGTATTTCCCCCTGCCTATATTAATTTATCATTAGCATCCCATGCTACATTTGCAATAGTTTCATCATTAGGTGATAGTTTATATGCCTTTATCAAGTCAGATACAGCAACCTTTAGGTTTCCCAGTTCTTTGTATGCTTGACCTCTATGATAAAAAGTTTTCACATTTGTTGAGTCATGTGTCAAAACATCTAGTCCCTCTTCTATGCAGTCCTCAAATTGGCTAATTTTCCCATAACATGACATCAGATTGAGGGAGCATTGTGTTGATGCAGTCTGATCCTGATTGTTGTTTTGCTGTTGACATCGATTTTAGTTTAGGTTGATGATTATGATTATGATTAAGTCTTGATCGGGGATTAGGCATGGTATGGAAAATCCTGGCTTGGAGGGCTAAGTGTTGGAAAATCCTAACCTGGAGGGTTAGGTGTGGAAAATCCTAGCTTGGAGGGCTAGGTATCTGGAAAAGTCCTAATTCGGAAGGGTTGGGTGAAAAGTCCTAGCTTGGAGGGCTAGGTGAAAAGTCCTAACTTGGAGGGTTAGGTGAAAATTCTCAACTTGGAGGGTTAGGTGAAAAAGTCTTGGCTTGGAGGGTCAGGTCCTAGCTTGGAGGGCTAGGAGTGGAAAAGTCCTAATTCTGAAGAGTTGGGTGAAAAGTCCTAGCTTGGAGGGCTAGGTGAAAAGTCCTAACTTGGAGGGTTAGGTGAAAATTCTCAACTTAGAGGGTTAGGTGAAAAAGTCCTAGCTTGGAGGGCTAGGTTGGATGAAATCCTAGCTTGGAGGGCTAGGTTTGAGTCCCTGGATCGGTCTAGTGACCGATCAGGGAAGTTGGCACGCTGCTCCTTCGTGGATCGGTCCGGTGACCGATTCAGCAATGACTGATCGGTCTGGTGACCGATTAGGGAGCGCACAGTGAGGTTGGGAACCTACTGTGTGGCTCCTGATCGGTCTGGTGACCGATCAGGGAACAGGCCGTTGCCTCGTTGCTTGCCTCCTGATCGGTCCAGTGACCGATCAGGGAGCAGGCAGCTTCCTCACTGCCTTGCTCCTAATCGGTCTGGTGACTGATCAGGGAGCAAACAGTGAGTTGAGTTCCCCCGCTGATCAGTTCCCGAACGGTCCGGTGACTGATCAAAGACCTAGTATTTGATTTCCACGGTTACTGTTCACTCAGACGTGGACCGATCAGGTTCTGGCCTGATCGGACAGGGAGCTACCTGATCGGTCTGGTGACCGATCAGGCTTGTGTCGCCGCAAGAGCTGGGGAGTCCCAGCAAGCGGTGGATCGGTCTGGTGACCGACCCACGAGCCTTGGATCGGTCTAGTGGCCGATCACTTTAATTCAAATTGCACTGTCAGACGCTCTGATCGCGTTTGACCATATCAGATTCTCTGCATTTGATCCCTGATACTTGATTTACTGAGTGATATGCTGTGCTAATGCTCTGATTAAGCTGCAGGTGACAGGGAAGGATTCAAACACTCAAGGAGAGTCAATGGAGGCCTTTCCTTGGAGCAGGTTTGTCCGTTTTCCATCTCAGGTTGCAACGGACACTGGCGCTGGCTGGAGCTGCTGACTGGGGCTGGTCTGAGGGAAGCTCAGGGAGTCTAGTAGAGCTCAGTGGTGGCTGGTGGTTGCAAGAGAGTAGCTGGAGGCTGCAGTGAGATGTTGACCTGGCGCTAGTGGAGAGTGGATAAGCAGCGTGGTGGAGAAGAGCAGAGTAGAACTTTGGTTGCCTTGGTTTTCTGCTGCAAATTCTTGCTACGTGCTTGTGCTCTTGGCTGATCCTCTCTTGAGAAAGCTACTGTGATCTTTGAAGCAACCATCCCTTGCTTGAGCACTTGGAGGAAGGAACAAGGGGCTTTGAGTCCAACAGCGAGAAGACACGAAGAAAGGGGTTCTTGCGTGATCGTCGCTGCGTGGAGCTCGGAAGAAGCTTGCTGTGTTCTTGTCTGTGCTAAGTGCTAAGTAAGATCTTTCTTGTGTTTCATTGTGCTTAAAACTATATCTTTGATTGAAACGCTGTGGAGAGGTTACTCCACCGAGAAGGAGGTTGCTTTCTATCCGGATCTTCTGGGGCTTGATCTGCCGACGATCAAGGGATCGCCCACCTTAAGGGCACGCTAAGGAGTAGGGGCAAGTTATCCCCGAACCTTGTAAATCCTCTTGTTAGCGTTCTTGTGTTTGCTCATAGTTTAGGGTTTAGTTTTCTGCATATTCTGTTTTTACTACTTCCGCTGTGCTACTAAAAGCTTGAGTGCAAAAATTTGAAAAGCACAAAGTCCAAGTGTTTGGCTATATTCACCCCCCTCTCTAGCCATCCAAGTTCCAACACATTGTAGGTCTAAGGTTCTAGCCATGCTTGAGGCAATACCTTCTAAGGTGTTTTGTTTGCATGCAAGAACTTCTTGGTTGCATCATTGTATTGACTTAGACCATGAAACTCATTATCATGCCCTAAGGGAGCCGCTAGTCCAATATAAATCAGACATTATCTCTCCTCTACGGTGGACAATCTGAATCTATTATACATGGCCTACACGGTCACCTCTATAACCTCAGCCCACACGACCAATAAATATAATATAACAAAAATAAAATATATCATAACAAATGAAAACGTGTGCTGACACGACTTATATCACAAACATGCAATCATAAGCTCCTCAAAAGCACAGAAAGCACACAAACACAAAGTACAGGACAAATATAAGTCCACGGAATCCAAAAAAAACCCACCACAGTGACAAACCAAAAATCGGAGTGTCTCGACGAAAGGGGATTGGTTGCTGGGCTCTCCCCTGATGACTCCAAGTACATCCGCCTGAAAATAGAAAACATAATAAATGATTATGAATTCAGGGGGACTCCATGAGTATATAAACAAATAGATATGCATGGTTGTAAAAAGGTTATACAAAAGTAGTACAGAAGTAAACAGATACAGTCTCATAAGAAATCATAATATATGACCGGTAAACTACACGCAAGTGCATACCCAGAGCAAACCCGTCTGTGGGGTATGAAGGTCATAAATCCCAGAACTTGAAGGTCACCAGACTATATACAAACAAAATATCTCCTGTATGTACATGTTATCCAAATGTAGCAATCATGACTCAAACAAGTAAAGCAAATACAAACAAATGCAATCGTGCACATGATGCAATGACATGGTCACCCCTGACGCCAATTAACCACCGTCACCAGTTATGGGTTAGGTCGAGTGGGTAGATTTATGACAACTGTACGCACTCTGTCATCACTGTTCCTGAGTGACTAAGTGAACAGGATGCTGGCGGAGGACACCTTCTTACCCCAAGTTATATAGGGGAGCACCGCTCTCATCTTCTCATATCACGAAAAAGAAGAGGGACCCCTGTTTGCTACCACGATGCGGGAACCACTACCCATGAGCGGTCGAGCAGAGCCTTGACAGGGCAATTCCACACACTCTTCTAATAGTACCACTAACCCATGAGTGATAGTATGTGCAAATCCTGATGTGACTGACGATCCGTCTTAACCACAAGGGAGCCAAGGATCGTCAGTAATGCAATAATGCAAAGATGGTACATAACGTTAACACACGCAACTCCCATCAAGCAAACTTCAATATGACATGCACAGGTTTGAAAACAAAATCATGACCTACAAATAAACTACTATGTATGCAATAATGCTAGGCATTAATAAATGTCAAGTACATGACAAGCAAATTTTCCTATGCACACGTACTCTAACAAAATAAGAGTATCAAGCATGGAGACTGTATTGAAAATAAACTTTGAGTATGTCAAAGGGTTAAGTAGTAAGTATCAAGTAGGATAAATAAAAGATAGATAAAAATAAATTCTACTACTATCCATAAAAGAAGTCATGCACAAAAAACAAATATTATCTAAAAAGATAAGTCAGAAGATACCCGCCTCCAAAGTAGATGTTTGTAAGTGCAGAGAACTACCCGTTCAATATTTGCAACAAACCAATGTGCAAAATTCATTGAAGCATCAACAGTTGTCTAATGAATAACGGAAGAAAGAGAAGCATGAACAGTTGTTTGATAATAATGGAAGAAAGAGCCTCTTTGCTAATTCAGAATCGTCATCTGAACCAGAACAGGAAGCCAAGTGCATTGCATTTCTTCTATTCGGGTTAACCTCAAGTGGTGGTAGGCAATCATCATCTTCACCAAAATCAATTTCTTCCTCACATTCTAATTTGGGCTTCTGCGGTGGCTCCTCCAGCATTATAGCATGGAAAGCAACAGGCCAATTTGAAGATTTTCTAAGTGCTCGAACTTGATTATGGAAGAGCACCTATGAAAGAATACATGCTATCTTGCTACCTGACTCAAGAGCTTTCTCCCTTCCACCTTCATCCACCACAACAACTCTTCCTCTTTTAATCCAAAAGCTCTTATGGAATTTGGCAGGAACTAGGGCTACAGACTTAATAGATTTAGCATCCCTCGCCTCGATTACATTTAAGCAATGAAGAGATACAACTTGCATCACACTTTGGCTTTCATGGAGAGAAAGGTTGTCTTCTTTCAATGTCCTCTTGAAATTCTTTCTACCTGAGCTCATAGTCTCAGTCAACTTTGAGCAACTATAAGCCCAGAAAGATTGTAAAAATTAATCCGCTCACTACTTCTAGCAAGCCACAGTTGTTTTTGGATTCCTCAGATTCGAGTATATCTGTTTCAACCTTTTCCGACCACAGACATTGATATGTCAAGGATCGTCGTCCAAGAAAAGGAGTCGAGCAAGATCAGAGGTTGTGAGCGAAGTGGGGAGCAGGAAATAAGGATAGAGAAAGGAGGAAGAAATCTATGCTCGCGTGGAGAGGGATCGCGTGAAGAGCGTCGCCGTCAACCTTGCTTGCTCGAGGAGGGGGACTGCAAGGAAGGATGTCCGCCGGCTAGGAAAGGAAGAAGAAGAGGAGTTTTCGAAGAGGCTGCCACGAAGAAACCGTATAGAAGAGTGGGTTATATTTTTTGCAATTTAACCCTTCAAATATAGTTAATACCAACCAAACCCTTAGTCTAGGATTTTATGCATTTAACCGTCAAAATTTTCTATATCTAACATTCTCACCACTAATAAAAATTTGGTCTCCATATTTTGCTATTAAACCGTAACAAATACTATTAATTAATAAGTAGTAATAGTATCAAACGAATACATACAAATATGTATCTCAGGTAAACAAATGTGGATAGTAAGCTTTCATTGTGTCCTCGAGGTCCCAGATAGTCTTCTCATCAGAGTTGTGCTACCATCCGTCTTTGACTAGCCAGATTGTCTTGTTCTACAGCTGACGCTCCTTGTGGTTCAAAATCTACACATATCTTCTTGTAGGCCACGTCAGGCTGAAGTCGAACTGATACATCTGACAAAATATGGGATGGATCTGGCAAATACCTCCTCAACATGGAAACGTGGAATACATCGTGAACACCGGTAAGAGACGAGGGTAGTGCCAGACATTAAGTCACTGCTCTAATCCTCTCCAGAAACTTAAATGGGCTTATATATCGCTGAGCTAACTTACCTCTCAGACCAAATCTCTTCACCCCTTTCGTGGGTGATACTCTTAGAAACACATGGTCACTCATGATGAACTCTAGAAGTCTCCATCTCCAATATCCATGTAACTTATCCGGTGATCTTGAGGCGCCTTGGGTATCCTCTATTTGATCATACGGACTAACTCTGCGCTGTGCTAAACTCTTTGAAGTCTCAGCAGCCGAGGTTCTCCAACTTCCTCTCAGAGGGTGAGTGTCCTTCAAGCGCTACCACACAATGCCTCAAACGATGCTACCTGAATAGCCAAATCTAGCAGTTGTTTTACCCGAACTCTATTAATTATAGATGACCCTCCCAACTGTCTCTAAAATCCCTAAATATTATCAAAACGGAGCTATGCACCAGTAGCTCATAGGACACTCCTACCAGAATACAAGGTAATCCCTAGAGTCCGGTAATCTCCCTACCGTATATCCCTGCTAAGTGATCCAACAAGTTCGTCCCACTGATCGAGAGAAAGTGCATAGATTTGTGTTAATCGATCAACGATCAACCAAATTGACTCGTGCATCCCCCGTAAACCAACATACTAGGCTCTCTCTTAAAAGGAACTCTTCGAGAGTAGGTCTGCTAGTCATTGATGCTCTCAGAACAGAGAGCTGTAGCTGTTGTAGACACTAGCAATAGTATCTGGTGGGGCAAGCCTTATGGAAAAATGAAGGAGAACAATACTGAAAATTCCTACAACTTAAGCAGAGGAAACCGACAACGGACAACAGGCATCAAGTTTTGGTCCGAATGAGGGGACGATCTCCTATAATATGTCGGTGACACTTGATGAGGAGGACGCGCACCAAACTGTTTGATAGAATCGACCTCAATGAAGTGCACACGGATGCCAATGTAGTCGAGCTCCCAATACATAACCTGGAAAAAAACGAAGGATGCATAGGGGATTTGCCCATAGCATATTTTTCAACAAGATTAACAGGCAACGCAGCGAGTTTTAAGCTTTGTGATTCCTCTATGGTAACTTGTTCTTTCTTATTCAGTTCATTCTAGTGGCTAGATAGTTTTCAAATATGACAATAGAGAGGATAGGGATTGTTGGTGCAATTTGCACTAATAGTTAAACTTAAGTTTTGATGAATGACAAATAGAATAAAGTTAGGCTTGCTTTTGGTTTTGACCTCTTTTCTAAGTGTGCAGGGTTGAAAGACTTAGGACCTGACACCAGGCTGAAGTCCAGGGTGGTTGAGTCCTGGTGGGAAGTCCAATTGGGTTCGTGGGGCCTGACAATTGGTTGAAGCCCAAGTTGGTTGAAACTTGACAAAAGACCAGGGTGGTTGAGGCTGGCAGGAAGACCTGGTGGGTTAAGAAGTTGAGTAGAGTTGCATGAGATAAGTAAGGTAAGTCACTGGAGGAGCGAACCAGTGAGGACGGGTCCTATTTTAGGACTGTAGGCGCGGTCCAACTTAGGCCCATTTTGGTGACCTCGATTGAGTCCTGGTTAGATCCTTATCCAGGTTTGGACAGGGTCTAATTAACTCTAAATGCATTCTTATCTTAGTCCATTGCATTAACTCTATTTTACAGGTTTTATTTGATATGTGAACTAATTAGAATTTGTAGTTAAATTTTACAAAATTATTCCTCATTTAAAGCATCGGTGGAGGATAAACTCTCATTTAAATTATTCGTATTTCTTATTTTATTTAAGAATAAAATTACTCCTACTAATGATAAAATGTTATTCTGTACGAAAGTTTAAACTTTATTTAAATTATTTTTTAAGTGAAGCAAAGGATAGAAATGTTATCTTCTTTGAATTATCCCAAAGAATGGCTTGCTGATGGAAAAAATTTGGGCTGAGAAGATCATGCATCGGATTGAATATTGGCAACTCGAAGCACTATAAAAAGAGGCAAGCGAGCCCTCTAACAAGACAAGTTTTTTTTCTCTGGTTCAAGCTTTGGCGCTCTCCTTCTTCCATGCTCCTCTACTGCGGTTTGTGCTTTGACTCGACGCTGTCCGACCACTGCCGGAAGATCGCTCCCAACACCCAACCTGCTTCAGATAATCTTAAGTGTTGGGTAACGCATTTTTAATTGTTCAGTCTGCACTGAAATTATTTAAGGGGGAAGTGTAGGGTTTTTACACTTCCGCCCAATCTTGTATTCGAATCGCTCTACCGGGAGTTTACCGATAGAGGATTTTAGTGGATTGCCCATAGGAAAGGTTCAAGGAGCCTGGGCCTTCGAGTAGGAGTCGCCGAAGGCTCTGAACGAAGTAAAACTCCTCGCTTATTTTTTATTATTTTTCGCTTTCGTGTTTCGTTTTAATTCTTCGACCGTGCACGTTTTTCAAAGCATCGTACAATTTTCTATCGACTCTGATTTTAAAACATAAGTTTTAAAAGTCACGTGATTCACCCCCCCCCCCCTCTCACGTGCATCGGTCCTACAGGGATGATGTGCTGAATACGGGGCCAATTTTTTTTTGTCCCATCAATTTTGAAATTTGACCTCTTGTTCTCGAATGATAAACTTTTATCTATTTACCATATGGAATAGGATTGAATTGAACCAAATGCAAAAGTAGCTCCCTCACGGCACCTCCCATCGCCTTTTGTTATAATACTCTCGACAAACGACATCATAAGGGGAATAATTGCATCTCCAACAGTTCTTGTAATAAGTCCAAGACAAGTCCCTCCAACCATAGACAAATTCCAAACACTGCCTTCTTGATCCTGATCCTCCTCTTTCTTTAGCAGTGTATCTAACATTAAAAGTACAAGCATAAGAAGTGCTTGATTAATGAAATTGGAATGTAGAGAACACCTTCTCTACTTTCCTCTTA
>JAGFNQ010006145.1:0-102588 GCA_024364735.1 Boesenbergia rotunda | reverse complement strand
GTTGAAGTTCCGGCAGCGATCAAACGTGAACACGTCGTAGCTTGGACCGCAGCAGGAGAGTTTGGAAGAGAGAGCACTTGAAAAGCTTTTTTTTCAGAAAAATATTTCGATCTTTTTTCAAGCTCTACAACAAGGCTTTTTATAGAGGGGTTCTCGAGCTTTTTGGGTCTCATCCAGATCCTATTCACGTGTGCTCCTTATCCAATATTTGAATCGGCACAATCCAATCTCCTGCGTCGACTTCGCCGCTGCACTCTAAATCAAAACGTTGCAAATTCTTTGACCCACTCCAAATTTAATCTGCTGCCACGTTTTATCCCAAGACTCAAATTTTTATTTTCTACCAGCTTCATCGAGCAAGGTGTCGCCGAGACTTGTGGCTTCACAACATGGCTTCACCGAATCAGATTTTATCCTCACGTGGCTTCACAAGTTTTAGCAATTAAAAATTAATTCAAAGGAGATTTGTTTCTATCCTCATGCTTCGCCGAACAAAGCATGAATTAATAAACAATTAAATAAGATGTAACTAAGTAATTAAACAAAATGGATAGGACTTAATTTACACAAGAAGTGTTTTGTAGCTTAGTCCATATATCAAACAAACCCTGTAAGATAATGTTATCAAATATATTGGAGTAAAATATATTCATAGTTAATTAGACCCTGTCTCCTAGACCAGGATCTAACCAGGCCTCAACTTAGATCACCCAAATGGGTCTAAATTGGACCGCGCCTAAAGTCCCATAAATGGACTCGTCCTCACTGGTTCGCTCCTCCAGTGACTTACCTCACTTACCCTTTGTGCAGCTTTACTTGACTTCTTGACCCACCAGGACTTCCTGCCAAGGCTCAACCACCCTGGTCTTCCTGCCAAGTCTCAACCAACTTGGTCTTCAGCCAGTTGTCAGGTCCCGCGGACCCAACTAGGCTTCCCGCCAGGACTCAACCATCCTGGACTTCAGCCTGGTGTCTGGTCCTAAGTCTTTCAACCCTGCACACTTAGTAAAGAGGTTAAAAACCAACAACCCTAACTTTAACCACTTTGTCATATATCAAAACCCGAGTTTGACCGTTAGTGCAAACTGCACCAACAAGGACTGCGTACCAGGATAGCTGGAGCAGGGTCAACGGGGGCTTTTCCCTTATCCGGACGCCTCCGGTGCATCGGGTTAGACACTGAGGCCTCCGCTGATATGGAGTGAGCCTCGTCGTCTTGGCCTTGGTGGGGGGCTGCAGGGAAGGGCATTGAACCGCCCTCAGGCCGGGCGGGCCTTCCCTGGCCTCCAGAAGGTCGATGTGCGGCTGGCTCTGGGACTGGGGGCATGTGGCTGGCAGCTTGCGAAGGCCTTTGTGAAGCCCTTCGAGCTCGAGTAGCCATCAGAACCTCGTACTCCTCACGGGTGACAGTCATCACGAGCGGGTTGGGGTCTCCCATCTTCGCTTCCGATCAGGCTGCTGGGTGTCCCTCCTTCTAGCGCCAAATTTGATCCTGTCGCGAAGCGAGGTGGCGGTCCCAAGAGCGAGATGGTCCTTCGGGGAGCGCGAGATCGCTGAGGTTGTGCGCTAAGCTGGCTCGCTCCTGTCCTGCAAGACAGAGACCGTTAGAACCCGCCGGGAAAGGTCCCCGGCCAGGCACTACGACGGTCAAGTCAGTACTCGACGGTGGCAAGCGAATAGAAAGCAATAGACCAGTAAACAATGCACTATTGCGCGTACCTGAGAGATGCGGACTGAAGAGGCTTATATAGTCGGGGAAACTGACAGCTCCTGCTCCACCTGCTACCTACTGTCATATAGCGAGGACAAGGTGATGCATGCCCAGATGTGGCAGGATAAAGTAGTGCATACTGTGTTAAGGAAAGGGGCACTATCAACTTAATGGCTAGTGCCTTTTGGCACCGCTCGGCCTGACATCAGTGTATGTGGTCGTAATACGGGGGGACAGGGTGTGGCAGGAAGATCAAGTCATCAGCGGGATATCCGTTGCTAGGACCAGAGTGACCCCAGTCCTGCGCCGACCCCGTGCTGCTTCGGGTAATCTGATGTCAGGGAGTGGTTGTTCTGCCGGCTAGGGCAGGCTAGGGTCGACTGAGGACCCTTAAAGGGAGAGTGTCGACTGGGGGCACTGAGTAGCGAGGCCGACTGAGGGTCGGTGATGACGGTGTTGACTGGGGCACTGAGGGCGACTGAGGGCATGTGATGAAGGTGCCGACTGGGGGCACTAAGTAATGAGGTCGACTGAGGACCTCTGATGAAGGTGCCGACTGGGGCACTGAGTAATGAGGCCGACTGAGGACCTCTGATGAAGGTGCCGACTAGGGCACTGAGTAATGAGGCCGACTGAGGACCTCTGATGAAGTGTTGGCTAAAGTTCCTCGGGCTCGGGCTTACCCCAGGAGCATGGGCCGCCACGCGTCGGCTGGGAGCCAAACCTAGAGGGGTAAGAGATTGAATTAGGCATTATCTGAGTGCAGAGAGTCCTAGGGAACGTGGGACACCACGCGTCCGACTGGGAACCCCCCAAGAGCAACACAAGGTCATGCCCGCGAGAAAGTCTAGACCCTGACCTGGGCCTATCCCTTTGCATTCTCGGGGGAGATAGGTCAGGTCTCCCGTAAGGGCCTTCTATCCCACGGGCTACTAGAACCTGCAGGTACATCCTCTGCTGACGAGACGCCAGGCTGTCGGGCCAGGCTACACAAAAGCTGGCCCAGGATCAGTAGTGTTTCTCTCATCACAGAGAGAAACAAGCTGTGACCTCACCTCAATAAGTTGCTAAATAGCTCAAGGACAGGTCTCACAAGTGATGTAGAAAAACACAAGTATGCTAAGATTCAAGTAAAAAAGAATGTGCAGAAGAACAAGAAAAGGAAGGAACAAACAAGCACAGTAAGATAGTTCACAGAATTGCTAATGTATTACACCTTGTCTCATTGGTAAACTGTACATGTAAAAAAGCAAAAGTGGAAGACTAACTGTAATAAAACTACAAAATTTACAAACTCGAATGGATTTTGTCAAATTCTATGATCACAAATGTACATCAACAGCTAAGGCACCAACTTAATCCAAGACATAAGAGGAAGAGTAGGGCTGAAAGAATCAAAATGATTCTAATAACAGAGTATGAACCAGATGGAATTGCTACAGGATCCAAAGATTGATCACTAGTCTTCTTCTCAATTTCATCGCTATGTGCCGTCTGGATCTCAATCCAGCAGATTTCTCAGCATCACCAAACTCAAGGGGAGAGGTTGTTTTCATTGCAGAAATTGCATTGCCTGATAAAACCATGGAGTTCAACAAAGTTAATGTGTGCCATGATCAATCTAAATAACCAGTCATGGTTGCCAACACAAATAATAAACCCTGAAATTATTATTGTCAAGAGTAATACAAGGCCTCATTTGGGGTTGGATCAAATCGAGCAAGGTGCAAAATCTATGGAGAATATTACATTAAAAAAACATGTCTCATATAGTATCATATAGCTATGTAATCAACCTTGGAAATGTTCGCATGAATTTTGCACCCTCCATAGTTCCACAAATTTCAATTTGAATCTTCTCAGGGGTTACAATAACAGTTAGACACATGAGAACATGACAAAAAAATGGTTTTTTGATTTCCAAGGGACCTAAAGTATTTTAACATCCATTATGCAAGCTTCAAGCTTTGCGGGGAGAAAATTTAAACAACATGCCAATAGTAATAAGCTATAGGAGAATGCTGGGTTTGGTCTGCCAATTCATACCCACCCTTAAAAAAACAAGAAAAGTTACAAAACATCATATGTGCCTCCTCCGATGATAAAATCTCAGTTGTTTAAGTCAAGAAATCAAGTTAGGTTAAAAGGTTAAAATTGAGACACATCCATGTAAATCCAACTTGGTTGAGCCTTGCAGTGGAATAAAGCTGTGGAAATCAAAATATTCTAGTTTCGACATATTTTAGTACCATGAGAAGGTTCCTTTTTTGTGTTGATACTGCTGTCAAGACTGGATTCTGTGTTTTCTTCATGATGCTCCAGAATCTCTGGTACCTGTGATATTCTCTCAAGGTCAGGGATAACTTTTTTCAGCGAATAGGATAACAACAATCATGATAAACTAATCATAACAATTAGTAAATTTTCAGACCTCACTGACAACCGAGTGGACTATATCATCTTTTATAGTGCTTATATGATCAGTTTTGGGGACAGATGCATTATGAATGGACTTTTGCAAGCGTATCCGGCTTGTTGGTAAGACTTTTTCTTCACTCAAGGAATGCGACTCAAACAAATTCCTCTGTGTTCTAATATGGATTCTGGCGTTATCTAAGTTCTCAACATTAATTGATTCTTGATGCATACTTGCAGCAGTCTCCATGAAGGAAACATTATGGCAAAAATCATGATTTGGAAACCAAGGAAACTGACTCGCGCCTTGTCTTAACGGAGCTATGTAACTACTATTCTGCCAAATGCTGCTTGAACAAATGGGTGGTCTGCTCTGTTGATGAAAAACTTCTGTTATTTGGTGAGGCAGAAATCAGGAAAGATATCAGGACTCCTTACAAAATTTTCTGTCTTTATAACAATTGCATACAAATCAGCAGATCTGAAGAGAATATATAAGTTTCTTTTCTTTATTTTTATTTTTTTTAAAAAAAAAACAAGAACAATAAACATGCGCCGACGAATTGAATGGATTTAACAATGAAGATCTTACATCTGTATTATCCCCACCAATATCTGTCGTATTATCCCTGATAAAAAATGCTTCTGAGGGACTATAAGAATAACATGGGAAAAGAGTGCTACAGTCATTTGATACATCAGGGGAGCATTCCTCAGGATCACAAAGAATTCCATCCAAGAATTCAGTGACATAATCATCTTCAAGATTTTGACATGGTTTAGACTCTGCCGCAAATTTCTCAACACCATCATAAAACTCATGCTCGAACTCTTGGAAATCAAACTGTGCTAAATTATCCAATGAAAAAGCAACCTGCATTTTTGCGGACAAAATTTATTCAATCCAATTTATGGACAAAATTTACTAAGAAATCAAAATTTCAAGGGTTAGGTAAAACAAAATTCATATGTGCGCAATAACTTCTTACCCCAGCTGCGGGTGATGCCTCAGCACTGGTAAAATGGATCTTCTCTTGAATTGGAAGATTATTTATTGTGAAATTGTTTTTATCTGAAAACAATTCACCAACATTTGACCATTGCTCATCTGAGGGTAGAGGTAAAAGTTGTAAGTTCTCTTTCCAATCACACAGCAGAGGGTTCTGATCCAATGATGTCACAGGTTCCCCCGTAGCATCTTCTCCATTATGCATTCCATCAGGTGAAAGCATAGTTGAAGAAGAAGACAAAGCACTACTGTGTGTATCATCAATATTTCTCTCCAAGCAATCATCAACTTCAGAAACTGGGGTCTTCTCTCCAGCCTTCTCTTCCATCTTCTTGAACAAACGATAAAGAACAAAGCCACCCTAAAAAGATTGAATAAAAATTAGAAAACAAACCAAAAGCATAAAGATATTGAGGATCCAACAATATGAACTTAATATGATAAATCCTTCACAAGCCATCAATCTATTTGAAATGATACTCCAAGCAGTTCCCCTTTTAAATAAATTCTTCTTTACATAATTACATTATCCATGTCCATCTAATATCATCTAAGTGCCGGCTTATAGAAGTGTTAAACGAGCAGCAGTCTCAGTGAAAGATAGAACAAGATGAAGCCACTACAATTGAGCCGCGTCCAATTGGAGGAAATCAACCCAATTAGTTAGCAAACGAACAGCATAGCTTTTACAAGATCAAGGATGCCTGTCATTAGAAAGCTATAAAGAAGGAAATGACTATTTTAGCACACGTCGAAATAATAATTCACCTGTTCCCCTGAATCAAGTTCGGGCTTGGTGGTTCGATACTCGTGCATAATCCAATTAGTTCGAACGCCTTTAGGGGCACGACCTTGGTAGAAAACAAGAGTTTTCTTCGTACCTATAATTGCAGTATCCCGCGGCCTTGCCCTGATCATTCGATCCTTTCCAGTAGCTTTCCAGTATCCAGTTAGTGTAGTTCGGTTAGAACGACTGCTATTGGGATATTTATGGTCCTTCGGGGAGAAGAAGAACCACTCGTCGCTTGATTTTATCAACGCTTTAGCTGGATAGTCAACAAAGGAACCGTAACAGTAAGCAATGTTAGGTTTGCATTAACGAATTTTGACAGACAAAAGATATATATATCCCATCAAAATGCCGCACTACAAATCACATAATCTCATTAAAAAAATCGCCATCGAAGCTCGATTCTGGACAAAGTAAAATTGGGGAAATCAAACACTGCAAACAAAAACAATCTTTCGAGAGAAGAAGAACCTGAACATAAACAAAGGAGGAGAAGCAATAAGCAAGAAATGAAGACGCAGAATGATCACCGGGAAGATCCCACGGATCGCACTTGCAAACATCTATCACCGGGATGATCTCGACCTCGGACTTGATCCTTCCTCTGATCTTTACCCTGAGGTAATGATTCACCAGCTCCACATCCGTCGGACGGAATCGGAATCCCAGTGGCAACGAATCGACGGGGAAAACCGCCATCTCCTTCCTCGTATACCAGATCGATCGTGCCGCAGACTGACTGCAGAGGCGATCGCGATTCGCAAAATGCAGTGAAATCTGAAACCCTAACGAAAGTCACCCACGAAGAACACACGCAACCTTCCCGCTTTTTACCCCTGCGTTTTATAGCAGCTCCCTTGTACTACAAAGGTGTAGACCCTCTTATCAATTTGACCATTTTACCCACGTCCTTCTTTGAATTCAACGTAAAAAGTAGGGTGTTTTAGGTAATTTAATTGGTCCGAGCGCAGCTTCCAGGAAACAACGCCGCGGGAAGAACGCGTTTCGACCGGAGAATCAATGAAGACCGTTAGATGAGGATCTGATGGTCAATAGTAGCTCGCCCTTTGCTTAGTTTTGAAGAGATGGGACCATTCGGTGGCCCAACGATATCGTTATGTTAGTTGACTGGTCTTCGAATTGACCGTCTTGTAATTGACCGCTAAGCGCCAAAATAAACTACTTTTATATATATATATATATATATATATATATATATACTTCATTACGCCACCCAAAGTCTGACCTTCCTTGTTATTGGAGTGTATCACATAACGCTCAAATTAAGACTCAGTGTAACTGTATCTTATCGCTAAGAGCATCTCATTGATGCGTTAAAAGCGAGGTGACGTCAACGTTTAAATGCTGATGTGATGAACACATTCAAACAATTAAACGTGTTACAAATGAAGTGGGTAGGACATCTCAATCGAATCGATTGGCGATGGGATTGCCCCCAGTCGATTGGGACTGGCCCCAATTGCCCCAATTGATTGGGAGGTTGCCATTGGGGCTAGCAAGTAACATTTCATCTAACCAAGATGTTAGTCTATATATAGACCTAAATGAAGAAGAAACTCGTCCAATGGATCAGAATGCAGCAAAAAGAAAGGGAAAAGACAAAATGAAATCAGACATTGAAGGTATGGTAACAAATTTGAATAATATATTTGTAAAGTTTACTGAGTATACAAATATAAAAATAGTTGAAGTTGGAATGAAACAAAAACAACTCGAAGTTGAGGAGATGAAAGCAAAAAACTGTTGAAATGAAATCAAAGGCCACCTTAGCTAAAGTTCAACTAAAGGAATACGCAATCCTTTTGAAGAATACTTCGCAAATGACATAGGAGCAATTTATCATCCATGAACATCTATGTCAAGAGATTAGGGGGAGATGGAATATGTAATTATTATTTATTATAATTTTTAATTATTGTATTTTTTAATTAATGTAATTTTCGATCATTATCCTTTTCAATTAATATAATTTTCTATTATTTTACTTTTTCAAATTTTGGTCAATTAATATAACCATTATAATATAGCAGTTGGAATATAACCATTATAATATAGTAGTTAGAATATAGTTGTTAAATACAATACTTTTGACTCGAACCAAAAATTTTTCGGGGAAGAGTTAGGATTCCCGGGACCTAAGTCGAAGAAAAAGGGAGTTCACACTATACCTTAGGGACCAAATGGATTAAACCCAAACTAGAGAAGGGGGCAGATTTCTTAGGATTTGGAAAATTAGTGTTGGAGTCCTAATTTCGAGAAAGTCAGGGGCTAAACTATAATTTTGCCCCAAGCATAAACTCCTCCTCGGTTCATCCGCTTGATCAGATCACCAACGTTTTCCTCTGTCTCACGAAATGGCCTCCTCCCGTCATCAGATCACAACGCCATTAACGTCGACCCCGAGCGATCGAGCTCCGTCGCCCTCCCCTCTTCCACTCGCGTCGGTCAGGATCAAGAGGTATCACCATGCCTTAGCATTGCCCCATAGCTGATCTGTACCAAACTCAATGTGGTCGATCCCTTTCAACCTAGCTTTCTGGTTGACCTGACGAGGATAGACCTTAGTGTTGGGAAGCATATCCAGGAGCTTGGGGTGGGAACGTGAGAAGAAGGAGTTTTATTCGGAGCAGGCTGTTTCTTTCATCAGCTTGGAGCAGAGGGGAGCCGGGTGGTGCTTATGATTGGGTAAGATTCAAATTTCTCCTTACATTAGCCCAGATGGGTTGATTGTTGTGAATTGGTTTTGCTTGGTGTTGATCGGTATCAGATTAGTAGATTGATGGATTTTTGTTACCATTTCCTTGTGGATGTGTTCTCAGATCGGTTTTCTAGATTGGGTTAGCTCTAACACTAATTTGAATCGAAACTAGCTATAGATCTTGGATTGAATCAGTTCTAGGTTGAGTTTTGGATAGGGTTCCTGTCTCTGTTTTGGGATTCTTTCCCCTATCGTGCAGTTCGGAACTGAGCTAAAGTTTTGGATCTGGAGTGTGTGAGTTCACAATGAATATGGGTCTCTGATTTTGATTTGAACATGAATGTTTAGGATCTTGTACGAAGATGGAGTGAATCTTTTCTCATTTGAATTGAAAGCTCTGTGTGATGTTGTTTCATAGATTCTATTATGGGCTTTTCTTTTTGATTTGCTACTGAGTTGTGGAGGGGATTTGAAATAAATGTGTTGTTGCAAAGAGCATCAGTGATGAACAGTCATCCTCTAAGGTTTTGATGTTTAACAATATACTAAGGTTAGTCAAAGTGATCATGGGTTAAGCCAAACAGGACCTGATGTTTAGTAGGATAACCCAGGTTAGTTTGATCAAACTTGACAAAGGGTTAGCCAAACAGGACCTGATATTTGGCAGAACTATAAGTGACAATATACTTAGGTTTAGTGAAAGTGATCAAGGGTTAAACCAAACAGGACCTTATGTTTGGTAGGGTATACCCAGGTTTGATTAGGTTGACAAAGGGATAGCCAAATAGGATCTGATGTTTGGAAGAATGAATAGAACCCAAGGTTGGTCAGTTTGACCAAGGGATTAAACCAAACTGGACTTGAGGTTTTGTATGTTTACCTGAAGGTTGGAAGAAGTCTAGTCAGGATTAAGATGACTAGCAAAGAAGTGATTATAGTGGAAGAAATCCTAATGAGTGAAACTAGGTGGAAGAAATCCTGGTGAGTGAATCTGAGTCCTAGTGAGTGAAGCTAGGTGGACTAAGTCCTGGTGAGTGAAGCTGGACACGAAGTCTTAGTCCGGGGGACTGAGCACTAAGTCCTGGTCGGGGATCGGGCAACGGAGTCTTTGTTGGGTATCGGTTGCCATGGGAAACCTTTCCATGTCCCCGGATTAAAAATTCTTCAATCCGAATGGAGAACAATTTCCCAAACAACCGGCTCATCATCGTGCTAACTGATTCGAGTGACCGCTTGAACAAACTAGTTGTTCAAGCAATCAACCTCGTCTAACCGATTAGCCGCGGACTAGACGATGAATGGATCGCTGATTTTTGTGTTTATCATCGGGATCCAAGATAATTATCAACATGAAATAATATATGATAATGAAACAAGATCAAAGGAACCAAAACAAAAATATGTCTTCTTGTTTACCTCGCGATCTTTTATTGTATGTCCTATCCCCTTCTTGGACGTCGTGTGGGCGATGATCTTCCAAAAAACAAAAGTCACCAAGACTCTTCTTCCCTCCCTTCTTGCTTGCGCCAACCAACTTTCCTTCTTTGTCCAACTTGTGCCACCAGCCAAAAGAAGGAGCTTCTGCTTCAACCTTGTGCCGTCCACCAAGTAGAGAAAAGAGGAAGAAGAAGATGAAGAAGAGAGGAAGAGGAAAAAAGATTCCTTCCCTCTAACCCAAGCCAGCCGGTCTCCTTGTGCTTGTTTGTGCCGGCGCCACCTACCAACTCCTCCTCCTTTGTGCTTGCGCTGCCGGCCAAAGGAAGAGACAATCTCTTCCTTTTCTTGACCAAGCCGCAAGCCTCAAGGAGAAGGAGGAAAGAAAGGAAGAAGAAGATGAGGAAAAGAAGAGAGGAGTTCTCTTCTTTGTCCACCCCACCTCCTTGTTATGGTCGGCGCCCACAAACCCTAGGAGAGAGGAAGATAATACAAGGCTTGGGCGTCTTCAATTGTCTCTTGGTATTATGACTCCATGGGGTATATATAGGCTACAATAGAGACCATGAGGAGGAGTTGAGTCTTGGCCACCTAATGAATCAAAACTCGATCCATTAATGATGATCCATTCGACTAATGATCATCATTAAATTACCTCACCAACCCCCATAAATAAATATGGGCTCCACCTATTATGTGTACAAAATCTCCCTGTGTTTAAGATATCGAATGATCATTAATTAATTAAATTATTGATAATTTAATTAATTAATATCTAACTCATGAGTAGTACCACTCAATCTTATCATCATGTAGGACCAAGTCTACCTGCAGGATTTCCATGATGAACTTTATGAGCTCCTCAAGGGGACATCATCAACCTAACTCACCAGGACACAATTTTCTTTTATAATCAACGACACACCATGTAAGTAATATTATTTCCCAACTTACCGGGCCTATTAATTTAATAAATAAATCTCGCCCATTGGTAAATCAAAGAAATAGATATTAAATACATGTACCTATTATTATATCGGGATTAAGAGCATGTACATCATAATATCTGAGATCTGATTTAATTATATAGTCAGTATAAATTGAATCACCTCTATATTAGTCCTGCTCAATACACACAAAGTGTGCTAGTGTAATTCTATGGTTAAGATAAACCAATACCAAATTATACTACAATCATGCCAATGGTTTGTCCAAAATCATCTAGGTTGTGAGCCTCTACCTATACTCTACAAGGGACTGATAACATAATCTTCTGTGTGACACAACACACCATGTTATCTACAATGTAAAGTATTAGACAGTAGCATGTATATATCAAATATAAAACGCAAATAATGATCATGTGATTCTCATTACAAAATATAGATGTTCATACAAAAGCTAAGCTTTTAGTATATATTCTAACAAACTCCCACTTATACTAAAAGACTATCCTGCATCACAATGTCATGCATCTGACTCTCATACCTCCACATGCCTATCAAAAGCTCTTGCTGGAAGGACCTTAGTGAAAGGATCTGCTAGGTTGTCCTCTGATGCAATCTTGGTACAACAACTTCTCGCTTTACGATCTATCGTATCAGGTGGTACTTGCACTCTATGTGTTTACTTGCCTTATGGGCTCGTAGTTCCTTTGAGTTTGCAACTGCACCACTGTTATCACAATAAATTGTGATAGCTCTGGGCAAACCAGGAATCATATCCAAGTCCATCAAGAAGTTCCTGAGCCATACAACTTCTTTGGCCGCCTCAGAGGTTGCCACATACTCAGCTTCCATGGTGGAGTCTGCCATGCATTTTGCTTGACATTCCTCCATACAATGGCTCCACCTCCTAAAGTAAAAGCATACCCCGAGGTAGACTTTTATCCCTATCCGATTGGAAGTCAGAATCCGAGTAACCTACAGAGAGTAATTGATCTGTCTGGTAAACTAGCATATAATCCCTAGTCCTTCTCAGGTACTTCAATATATGTTTTATCGCAGTCCAATGTCCCTGTCCTGGATTACTCTGATATATGCTAACCATGCCCATGGAAAAGCAGATATTCGGTCTCGTACACAACATAGCATATATGAGGCTTCCCACAGCCGAGGCATAAGGAACCGCCTTCATCTCCTTTATCTCCTTAGATGTTTTAGGACACATCTCCTTAGATAGAGGCACTCCATGCCGAAAAGGTAGAAAACCCTTCTTAGAGTTTTGCATGCTAAAACGAGCTAGGACAGTATTTATGTATGAAGCTTGAGATAAACACGACATCCTTTTCTTGCGATCCCTTATAACCTTAATCCCAAGGATGTGTCCCGCTTCTCCCAAGTCCTTCATATCAAATTGTTTGGACAATCATACCCTTACGTCTGACAACACTTTGACATTGTTGCCAATGAGCAAAATGTCATCTACGTATAGTAGAAAAAATACCACTACATTTTCGTCATTCCTCTTGTATACACAAGACTCATCCAGACTTTGTATGAATCCATAAGACTGGATTACCTCATCAAACCGAATGTTTCAAGATCTTGAAGCTTATTTCAATCCATAATAGACCGATTAACCTTACACGCAAGATGCTCTTTGACCTTTGCAATGAATCCCTCTGGTTTCTTCATATAGATGTTTTCCTTAAGACTTTCGTTAAGAAAAGTTGTCTTGACATTCATCTGCCAAACCTTATAATCCATATGAGCGACAATAGATAAGAGAATCCAGATAGACTTAAGCATGGCTACCGGTGAAAATGTCTCCTCATAATCGATACCTTTTTTCTGAGTATACCCTTTTGCAACAAGCCTTGCTTTGAAGGTCTCTACCTTCCCGTCCGATCCTCTCTTTCTCTTATAGATCCACTTGCATCCAATGACTTTTACACCATTGGATGGTTCTACTAGCTCCTAGACATGATTAGAATCCATAGATTCTATCTCAGAATTCATAATCTTTTTCCAAGATACCACATCTTTATCTTAGAGTTCCTCATCATATGTCCAGGGATCAGGTTCATGTTCACCAGGGACCAAGTCCAAAGACTCTCCCAAGAACATGAATCTATCGGGTTGTCTCACAACCCCCCTCACTATGACGAGGTACTACTTGTACTCTGTGGCACGTAGTGCAGTCACTTGTGGTATGCCCTCCTGTACTGTTGGTACTGAAGTTTGAACTTCCCCTCTCAATTCCTCAAGAAGAATCCTACTCATGGGCTTGTGGTTTATCACATAGTCTTCCTCTAAAAATCGGACATTCGTGCTAACGATCACCCTCTGATCTTTAGGACTATAGAACAAACCACCTTTCGTTCCTCTAAGATAGCCTACGAACAAACGTATTTCTGTACGAAATTCTAACTTGTCAGCATCTCCCTTCAGCACATGTGTTGGACTACCCCCAAATCAGAATATGTCTTAGACTAGGCTTTCACCCAGTCCATAATTCTGTGGGAGTAGAGGATACTGATTTAGATGGTACCAAGTTCAGAATGTACACTGTCGTTTCCAGAGCATATCCCCAAAACAAATCTGGAAACTCAGAGTAACTCATCATCGATCTAACCATCTCCATAAGAGTCATATTCCTTCGCTCTGCTACACCGTTCTGTTGGGGAGTACCGGATGCAGACAATTGGGATTGAATCCAGCCTCTGATAAGTAACTCCTAAACTCTCCCAAGAGGTACTCACCACCACAATCACATCGTAGTGTCTTGATACTTTTACCTTGACGTTTCTCCACATCAGTCTTGAATTCTTTGAATTTGTCAAAGCATTCAGTCTTGCGGCGCATCAAGTAAATGTATCCATACCTTGAATAATCGTCTATAAAAGAGACGAAATATTCAAAGTCATCTCTAGCCTGGATAAACATAGGACCACACAAATCAGAATGAACCAACTCTAACACATTTTTGGCTCTATACCCCTTGGCCTTAAAAGGCCTCTTGGTCATCTTACCTTCCAAGCAAGATTCACAGGTTGAGAAATCTTCCACCACCAATGAACCCAAAGATCCATTGACTATCAACCTTTGAATTCTACTAAGGTTTATATGACCAAGTCTTAGATGCCAAAGATAAGTTTGGTTCATTTTCGAAGGTTCTTTCCTCTTATTATGATGAGTTATTTATTTCTATTTGCATCATAAGAGTTTTTGGTTCAAGAGTGTATAAATTGTCAACCAACGCACCTGAACAGATAATCTCTCTATTCCTTTTTATAACAACTCTATCATTAAAAGAAATAGAATACACATCCATAAATAACTTAGAAACTAAAATAAGGTTCTTTCTAAAAGTAGGTACATAAAGACAATTTCTCAAAATCAAAGTTTTATTTCTATCAAACGATAAATAAACGTCTTTCACTACAATAACCGCCACCTCCGTAGCATTACCAATGTAAATGGTAACAGCTAGTCGTCGAGTTTCTTGGTACTCCTGCAACGAATTGTAAACATGATCAGTGACTCTTGTATCTACACACCAGGTACCGGTAAATAACACCGCTAAACATGTTTCAACAACTAAACAAAAAGATATACCTTGATTTTTCTTCTGACGATGGGGACAATCCGCCTTCCAGTGTCCAGTCTGCTTGCATGTGAAGCACTTGCCTTTCGGCTTCTTCACGCCAGCCTGAGATCTAACCACTTTCTTTGTCACACCTTGTTTCTTCTTCTTCTTGCCTTTTGTGTTAGAAGTAGAAACCTTCTAAGCAACCAAAGCATGAGTACTCTGATGAGAAAACTCTTCTGCCGCCTGGAGTTCTGTCAGAAGTTTCGCCAATGAATATGTCCGTTTGTTCATATTATAGTTCAGGAAAAACTGCTCAAAACTCCTTGGTAGAGATTGGAGAATGATATCGACCTGGGTTTCCCCATCGATCTCTGCTCCAAGGACTTCCTGTTGGTGCAAGAAGCACCATATCAAACCTTGTTTTGATATTAGCAAAGGATTCAAAATTAAGTATTATTTGTGATCTAATAAAGTTACTCAAGTGTGTAGGAAAGTCCTAGTTAATCTAGGCAAGAAGTCCTGGCCGAGGGTTGGACTCCTAAGACCTGACCAAAGGTTGGGCACTAAGTCCTGGCCGAGGACTGGGCACCGAAGACCTGGTTCGAGGAATTGGGCACTAAGACCTGGCCGAGGGCTGGGCACCGAAGACCTGGTTCGAGAAATTGGGCACTAAGACCTGGCCGAAGGCTGGGCACCGAAGATCTGGTTTGAGGAATTGGGCACTAAGTCCTGGTCACGGACTGGGCACGAAGACCTGGTGAGTAAAGCTGGGCAAAAGTCCAACCGGAGGAGCCGGTTGGCAAAAAGGTAAATTCTCCTGAGATGAGTAGGTGAGGACGCGTTCCCCGTTGAGGGAACATTAGGTGTCGGTTCGACCTAGGGTTTCATTTGGGAGACCCGAAGTCAGAACCAAGACAGCTACGACTGTAAATATTGATTAATACTCTTGCTTTGTTTGTTCTGGAACTAACCTTGGTTGCATGGACCGAAGGAGTGTGTTTCTGCAGCTCAGAACGCCCCAAAGGAAAGGGGTAGGCAACTGGGCTAGGCGCCCGGGAGGTCCCGGGCCCCCAAGGTCAAGGCCAAAACAGCAATGAAGCAAGACTGCTTCGAAACCACAGTAAGCTAGGCGCCCAAGAGGTCTCGGGCGCCCAATGTCAAAGCCAAACAAACCATCGAAGCAAATCTGCCACGAAGCCACTCGACCAGGTTAGCCTAGGCGCCCAAGAGGTCCCGTGCGCCCCAGTCAGACCAGGGGCCGAATCAAAGGGGATAAACACTGACTGAGCTGCGGATGGAGGTACTCGCAGCTGAAGGCACGAGAGTGTGCCTGGATATACATCAATTTTTATCCTTGTAGTCTTCAAGAATAGTCTCCCAAGAATAAGTGGAGATCTATTTGCTAAATAATCCCTCTCCATGTCCAAGATATAGAAATCTGCAGGAAAAATCAGCTCATTCACCTTCACTAATACATCTTCAATAATTCCAGCTGGGTGAATCTGACTCCTGACTGCTAACTGAATAACCACTCCTATAGGCTGCAAAGGTCCAATACCAAGCATCTGAAAAACTGATCTAGGCATCACATTAATAGAGGCTCCCAAATCTAACATGACATCATGGAAAAGAGTCCTCTCAATCTCACAAGACACAGTAAATACCCCTGTATCTTCACATTTCTGAGGGAAAGAATGGATAAGGGCTGAGACATTCTTCCCTAAGCTGACAATTTCATTTTCCTTCAGCTTCTTCTTGTGAACGCATAAATCTTTGAGAAATTTAGCATACTTGGGAATTTGCTTGATCATGGTCAACAAAGGCACATTAATCTCCACCTTACTGAAAAGTTTAACAAGCTCATTATTCTCCTTTGCTTTCTCCTCCTCTACATGTTTTTTGGCTTGAGTCTTGCGCTATGGAAAAGGTAAAGGAACCCTTGATTCCACCACTTGAGCCGAAACTTTTGGAGTTGAGACTTCAGCTGGAATTCCACTAGATGTAGCTGCTGTAGGCTCACTTTTTCCACTGATTTCTCCTTCATTTTCCACCAAAATCACAGGATCTGTTGAAGAATGAGTTAAGCTTGAACTAAGATCACAACCAACTGATTTAGAAGACATTTCAGGGTTGTTTTGAGCTGGAAAACTAGGTGCTGTGAATTTTTCAAAAAAAATCAGCCTTTGGAACATTTGAACTTGAAGCAACTTTCCCACTCCTCAAAGTTATGGCACTAACATTTCCCTTTGGAGCTTGAGAAGGTAATTGACTTGATCCTTAGGCTTGCATTTGATTCATCCCACTAGCAAGTTGCCCAATGTGTCTCTCAATGTTTTGAATGGTAGAATCATTTTTTTATTGCCCTTGTTGTTGTTGCAAAATTTGTTGTTGTTGGATAATTTATTGCATCATCTCCTCTAGAACCTCCATAGCCTCCTTGATTAGCATGGGATTTTGATTGGCTTTGAAATGAAGGATTATGTTGCTGAAAATTGTGACCTTGCTGTGAATTCTGAAATTGAGGTTGTTGGGGTTGATTAAATGATTGAAATTGCTGCTGAAATTGCTGAAAATTAGGCTGGGGACTATGTTGAAATTGTTGGAAATTATTGTTCTGAAAATGTTGATTTGAAGGCTGAAAATTCTGATTTGAAAACTGAAATTGTTGGGGCTGAAAATTCTGATTTCCAAGCTGAAAATTTTGATTTGAAGGCTGTGAATGATGATAATGTTGGGACCGGGTGCATGTTGACATGGATGCGGGTTCGTAATTTTAAAATTAATTACGTGCAGCGGAAGGTTTAGCATAAATAATTTCTCAAATTATTTAACTACACATCTAAGCATACAATTTTATCTTGTGTAGACATGATCATATATTTAAAATTTTGCAGAAACGTAAACTAATTTACGTATTACCCTGCGTAACTCGAAGGAAGGGACGAGATCCAACCGTAAGCGTCCCTTGGAAGCTCCACCTCTATTCGCGTCCACGCCGAGTATCATCGGGATGACTTCGCAAAGCCACGAGTTTCGTGTTCTCGAGAACTACTAGATTCTCTGAGAACGCGACAAGAAAAACCAAGAGAGAAGTCGGAAGACTAACCACAAAAGGATGGCCGGAATCAAAATTCCGGCGAAGCAAAAGAAGAGGCTTGCGGGAAAAAGATCCTTGCGGCAAACTCTAATTCTGGCAGCACCTTCTTCCAGCAGCAGGTATGGTCGGCAGGGAAAGGGCAGAGGGCGGCCGGCTGGTGCTCCTTGGGGCTGGTTGGCGCACGGCAAGAAGAGGAGAAGAGGAGAGAAAGAGAGGGAGAGAGTCTATGCCTTCATCTCTATGATTATCACCCAAGCCTTGCCTTGGGTCCTTTATATAGTGGCCTCTCAACCATCAAGCCTCTCAAATATGGAATAACTTATTCCATCATGCCAAGTTTGATTTTATATCATGGTTAAAATCATATTTTAATTCATGATAAAAAATCAATCAAGTCTCTTCTCTCTTATGGAATAAATTTCTTTATCATGGTAAATCAATCCATGATTGATTTTATAAAATAAACCAATCCATGGTTCATTTTAATTTCCATGAAAAATAAACCAAACCTTGGTTTATTATATAAAAAATTTATATCATCCATAATTTTATAAAACAAACCACACTTAGTTTATTTTATAAATTGAACCAAAAACTTAGTTTTCTCCCTTTGTTGTGGCCGACCAAGCAAAGAGGATGGAGACCCTCTTTGGCCGGCCCATCCAAGCCAAGCCCCAATGAATTAAACTTATTTAATTCATCTATTAAGTCTTCAAAAGACTTAGCCATTTTACGCTTCCGATACGTCTCTGAAAAATTCAGATTCGACTTATCGTTTGGCTCAACCAAACTTAATCTCTCTTGATTGGAAAATCTAATTTTCAACTCGTTTTAAATCCCTCGGATTACTCGTAGTGCGTGTGACTAAATAGGCTTTCGATTTATGTTGGCCGTCTATAATTAATCAATTATAGAACGATCATGAGTGGCACCTAGTAGTACATCATGATCCCCAATTAATCGAAAGATTAACGGTTGACCTCAGAAACAATTCTGAAACCCTTCAGCAGCTATAATGAATCGTGCCCCATTCCCTTCATCATCTTATACCCACTTGGTTCATGACATGGTCTATGTGTGTCAGTCCCCACTAGGCTGACTACGTCACACCTAGCCCAAGTAACGTTTTCTCGTCCTACGGATTCTAATTACTCTCATGTATTTAAGAGATTCATACTCTGAACATGTCATGCTCTGGCCAGAGACTTCGAGTAACAATCCGACGATAGGTCTCGGGTATACATCTCCTCGCAAGGAGTGGTGAATCCTTTGTAGGCTGTTCAAACATCTTCGGGCACTTCGGCTTATACCCAATCATCCTGGGTCCACACCTCCTTGGAGATGCTTGCTTAAGATGTCAAAGTATAAGTCTCCATGACCAAGATGACTTGAACACCGCAAGTCAAAGGAACATCGCACTTTAGCTGCAGTAAGAACTTCACTAACATATCTATATGTAGACTACCATACGAAGTTTTACAGTCAGCTACTCCAATGAACTAGTTCTCATAACTAGCATTCATGTTTATCTCCGGACATCTCAATGTCACCAGCCAGTGAGAATCAGCTGATTAGAGAATAACCCATGCTAGTCTCAACAGAATTGATAGTGTCCATATTTATCAATTCATCAACTAGGGACAATTTCAATACTTCACAATTGTACATGTAGAGATAATCACTAGTTGTGAATTCATCACAAATTCTCTCATGCTGTGAATTGTATTGCAGACATTCAGTAAATTAGTTTAAGATCTCAATCAAATACACAAACATATATACCAAATAGTGAATATTCATTTATTAAAATAAATGATTACAATCATAAGGCGATTGCCTTAGAACACTTCTCTCATATCACTAACAGATAAGATTGCTGAAAATTCTGAATTGGTTGAAAAGATTGCTAGTTTTGTTGGAAGTGAGGCTAAAATGGTTGATTCCCTTGCTGAAAATTCAAATAAGGCTGTTGGAAATGTTGATTTTGTTGCTGAAAATTTTGGTTTGGTTGCTGGAAATGTTGGAAATTCGGTTGTCCTTGTTGTAGGGGCTGTTGTGAAGCATGTTGTTGATAGAAAGAGTTTCCATACTGCAAATTAGGATGATCCCTCGAACCCGGATTGTAGGTTATGAATAAGGGTCATTCCTTGATTGAAATTGTCCTCTAGTCAAAGCGGCTAATGATTCATCTTGTTGTAAGTTAAGATACAAATCCGAGTTATGTTCTTGACTTGAGCAAATGCTACACAACCTCATCATTTGATTTGTAGGGGAAGCTATTGGAACATTTTGACTTTGGCTCAAATTATTCAAAGTCATCTACTTCACTAACGAGGTAAGCTCCACCAAAGAATACTTGATATCCTTTTGTTCATTTGAAACCATTTGGACTTCATTCACTCCTCTAGTGGAAAGAGCTCTACTTCCAAATTGTTATGAATTTTCCGCCATGTTTGAAATTAATTCTCTAGATTGATCTGGTGTCTTGTTCACTAAAGCTCCTCCAGCTGCAGCGTCAATCATAATCCTATCCATTTGAAGGAGACCCTCATAGAAATACTGAATAAGGAGTTGCTCACTGATTTGATATTGTGGACAACTTGAGCATAGCTTGTTGAATCTCTCCTAATAATCATACAAGGTCTCTCCCACTACTTCCTGAATACCACAGATGCTTTTTCTGATGATATCTGTTCTGGAGGTTGGAAAGTACTTCTCTAAAAAGGCTTTCTTCATGACTATCCAACTTGAAACATGTCCAGTAGGCAAATAATAGAACCAATCCTTAGCTGCTCCAGTCAAGGAAAATGGAAATGTCCGTAACTTGATATCCTCTTCAGAAATCCCTTGAGGCTTCATGGTGGAGCATACCACATGAAACTCATGCAAATGTCTGTTTGGGTCCTCTCCATATTGTCCTTTTAACTTAGGTCGTAAATGAATAAGACCTTATCTCAACTCAAAATCACCAGCTAGCTCTCGATAAGCAATACATGAATACTGGAAAGCATCATCAGGTGCTGCAAGCTCCTTCATAGTTTTCTGGTGTTCTACCATAGGACTGCTTAATTGAGTAGAAAAATTATCAATAGCTTCTGAAACTCTACCTTGACTTCTCCTTGCTCTGAAAGTCCTCTCAATTTTAGGATCAAACTCCTCAAGTTCACCACCTGCAGTCCTGGTCATAAACCAAACAAGAAATGACAGCAAATGTATATAGCAAGATAAAGCAAATGAAATAGATCAACTAAAATGAAAATAAGCACAAGCTAAAATCAAACAAACTTAACTAGTATGTTCCCCGGCAACGGCGCCAAAAATTTGATGTGTAGCCCAATATCAAGTGTCACGAATGAGCCTCAAATTTAGATATTTATAAGTTGAAAACCCTTAGCTTACAAAATTAAAATGTAGTACAGGGGCCTCAAGTCGTATTGTTCCAAGGACTAGTTAAGGATGTTCAGTTCAAGCTTGAAGTTGTCATTTGTTTTGGGTTTTCAAATAAGATTGGGGGTTTGTTTTGTAATAAGGAATGAAAATGAAATAGAAACCAATTGAAATCAGCTAAAGTAGAAACTAATTTGAAATTTGCGGAAACTATATTTAACCTATTTGGAAACTAAGCAATTTAATTTGAACTTATAAGATTGAAATTCAAGACTGAAATTGAGTGCAAGAAAACTGTAACTAAGCAAATAAAATTGAATGTGAGCAGTTTGTATCTAAACGGTAGAATTGTAAAGTCTGAAACAAGAAATGCTTAAGAAACAGGACTAAATTGCAGCTAAGATTGCCTGATCGATCGACAGACCGATCAGATGCAAGCCTGATCGGTCGAACAGACCGATCAGGTGATGTCTTGATCGGTCAAATGGACCGATCAGATGTTGAATTGCATCTGATACAAACTGATACGATACAACTGAAACAGAAACTACGGAGATGAATTCAGAAATAGAGATTACAGAAACTAAGCATCAAATCCTTCCCTTAGTCCAAGATCTTGCTTGCCGTCGCACAAGAACCAGCTAGGAACCCCCTAGCTTGACAAATCAGCAGAGATTTTCCTCCAACGATCGATTTAGCGTCAGATTGGTGTTCAGCTGAACTCTTCCTCCGATCTCCTCAAACTTGATGAGCTAGATTGCGATGGTGGCTCAGGGACCCTCAGATCTCTTCAGAGAACCCCTCTGAATACCCCGATTGATGAAGTTTGGCGATCAAGTAGGAGCTGATCGGATGAAGCAAACTCTTGGCGAAACCCTCACCGAAGCTTGGCAGCTATGTGATTGCTTGCAACTTCGTCGGAAACCTCCCTTGATGATTTGGAAACTTGAGCAAAGATCAGATCTGATGCGGCCGCATGAAGAAACGAAGAAGAAAACGATGAAGAACAGAAAGAACAGAGAAGAAACTGGAACATGCGACAGAGCTCAGATCTGAGGAGGAGTTCAGTTTTAACTGTTAGAAATGAACGATTATGATCATCCTTGCTGCATCCAACGGTCAGATCTACTCTGATTTAGTCCAAACCTTCCAGATCTCCATCAATGATCAAGATCTACTTCTCCTCGGCTGGAATCGATCAGATCTGCAACGGATGGCTCAGATCTCTCTGCCTCTTGAATGGACGGTTTAGACTTCTCTTAAACTTGATCCAACGGTCAGATGGCTTCTAATTGGGACCAAAGCTTCAGATCTTGATCTACGGACTTGATTAACCCTATCTTGAGCTCGGATTGATCAGAAGCTGACAGATGGCTCAGATCTCACCGTTTCTTAATCGGACGACCCATATTAATTCAATACTTGATCATCTTGATTCGAATCCAATTCTGGCTCAAACTCGATCCAATCTGATCTGAGTCCATGATCATTCAAAGCCTGCAAAATTAGTTCAAATTTTAATGCCACAATATCTCAAATATAGAAAAAATTGAATCCACAAGCTAAAATAGACATATATCATGGAACCTAATGTAAATACAAACTTAAACATATAAAAATGGATCAAAACATGGATTTGAGAGCCTAATTTGATTAACAAAATGATAGTTATCAACCATCATTCTTGGTTTTAGGTTTGTACCCCAAACTTTTCTTCCTCCTAGAAGGTCCTTGATTTCCTAAGTCTAAGTTTTGAATTTTTGATCTCTTAAATAGATTTTCTATTTTCTTAAGGGATTTTTCCAATTTATCAAGTTTTGACCTCAAAACTTGATTTTCAATCATTACCTCATCAAGACTTGATTTTCTAATATAACCTTTGTGATTATTCGTCTTGGCCTTGTGTTGGGTAGGTCTACCATGGAAAGTTATAATTTGTTCCCTGTCCTTAGATGTGGTAATCCTAACATGGAAGGCTCTATAGTTCTCCTTAGGTTTTTCATACCTCCTATTTTTCATGATAAATAGCATTGAAATGATAATATTTATTTCTAACATGCATATTATCGTGATTTAAATAAGTATCATTACCTAATGGTACCTTAGTCTTGTTTTTGGAGGCTCCCCCTTGATTTGAGTTTCTCCTCTTTACTTTGGTCGGATCCTTCCCCTTTGGACATTGATTCCGATAATGTCCATTTTGTTTGCATGAGAAGCACACAATGTGCTTCTTATCATTCTTTACCACGGGGTTGATCTCCTTTGGCTTTTTCTTGGTCTTGGGTGCCACTTGCACCTTTTTCTTGATCAAATTAGGACACATGCTCTTATAGTGCCCTTTTTGCCTACACTCAAAACAAATAATGTGATCTTTATTTTTATCAATTGAAATTTTTATACCTTCATGGGATGTAGAGGTGACACTCGATTCTTCTTCTTCTTTATTAACCTCGGATGATGATGTTGAAGTTTTTCTTTGATCCGATGTCAATGGAAAATTTTGCTCCCCCTCAATCCTTGAAGTGGAGGCTTCTTGAACTTCATCTTCGGATGTCGAGCATCTCTCAACTTCCAAATCTTCTTCCTCCGTCGAATCTCCCTCTTCGGATTTGTCTTAATTTGGTACAGTGGAGGGATCTTCATGAAGCTTTGCCAATTTCCTCCAAAGCTCGTTCGCATCTTGAAATTATCCAATTTTGTCCAAGATGGTGCTTGGCAATAGATTGACCAATAATTTGGTCACTTTATCGTTGGTCTTGCATCTCTTGATTTGCTCCTCATTCCATTTGCTTTTCTTGAGGAGCTTCCCTTTAGTGCTTGTTGGAGCATCAAAGCCCTCCGTTAGAGCAAACCATTGCTCTATCTACATCATGAAGAAATTTTCAATCTTTGACTTCTAAAGATCGAAATTTGCTTTGTCGAATGGTGGAGGTGCCCAGGTGTAACGCCCCAAAATTTCCATTTTTAGTTCTTAAAGTCCTTAGAATTATTTAGAAATGGTTTAGAAATATTCTAGGTATTTTTAGGAATTTTTAGAGTATTTTTATAGAATTTTCCGAGTCCGTTTGGTATTTTTGGAAAAAGAAAAAGAAAAAGAAAATGGAAAAATAATAAAAACCAGTTAAGGGCAGCCGGCGGTTCGAACCCGCGACCACCACCAAACGGCCACAGCGCGCGACCAGCTCGGCTAGGGTATCAGCACAGCGAATTATGGAGAGACTAAGATTTAAGTAGTAGTTAAGTTAATCCGCCCTTAAGTATAAATAGGTAATTAAAGAGAGTTGTTTTATTTTCTCTCAAACCCTCTCCCTCCCCAACAGCTGCGCCGACCCTCTCCCTCCCTCTCCTCTCTTGGGCGACACCACACCAAGGTCAAGAGGGCCGGCCGAGACCCCTTTTCCAAGAGATAATCCTATATTCGGGATTCCCGCGACGAGAGGAACGCGTAGACGTGAAGAATTCTCCGAGATCTTAAGTTTCTCCCGAGCTCTAGACGTTAATCTTGGTTGTAAGTCCAAGATATCAATGTAAGTACTGCTCACCTGCAGTAAGAGGCGGATTTTCCGCGAGAATTTCCTTTAAAAGTTTTTAAAAAGAGCTATTTCCTTTTTGTTTAAGTTTTTGCATGTGATATTAGTTCATTATATGCTTATATATGTTGATTAATACCCTATGTGAGTTTAGGGTCCAAGAAAAGCTATGAGAAAAGAAAAGGAAAGATAAAGATAAGAAAAGAAAAGGCCAAGGCCTTAAGAAATCCCCAAAAGTCAAGACTTAGGGATTTTAGCACGCAAGGTGCTCCAGAAAATGCCAAGGCATTTACAGATAAGAAAGAAAAGTAAGAAAAGCTATTTTATTTTATAAGGCCAGTACCCGGCGTCCAAGGGCGTCGTTAAAGAAATCCAGGTGTCCAATTCCAAGGTCTTGGCCCTGGTAGACCAAGGTCTGCTCTATTAGGATTGGTGGCTCGCTACCCCAACCTTTTAGGGAACGCGCATATCAGATGGTACTTACGTCTTCAGTGGATCCAAGTGATTAGTATTTTCAAGTATATGCTTTAGCAAAATTTTCAGAAAGTTTTCAAAAGTTAAAGAATAGCTAAAGTTTCAAGTTGAGCCAAGAAAAGTAAATTGAGATTTATATTGCTTGAGTATGCATGTTTTGAGTTATACATGTTCTTAGTTTTCTTTCAAGCATATTAGTATCTCATATGATGTTCAGTTTGATCTAGAAGCATGTTTGCATATTTCGAGTTTTTGTGAGCTAGATAGTACTTACTAAGCTTTTGCTTATAGATGCATTTCCTCTTATTGCAGATAAAGGTAAAGGCAAGCAATTCTGAAGGGAGACGACGAGGCGGTGCTGAGTAGAGTGTGTGTGGTGGCTGATTATGGAGAGATCCTTGAGACGAGACATTTTAGTTATTTGAATGCAATGTTTAAGTTTATTCAAATTTCAAGTTCTTGCTTTATGGAGATTATGGAGTATTTGAGTTTTGGATAGTTTTATATGCTAAATTTCTTAGAGTAAAGATTCCATGTCATTTCCTTTAGCATATATATCCCCATGATTGCATTGGATGAGTAAAAGTGTGAGTAGTTAGAAATATTGATACTTTGTTAGAGAAAAAGGTGTTTGTGCTAAGATAGTATCAATTTTCCTTTTGAATCGAGTTTTATTGCTTAAAAATGTTTAGAAAAGTTGCAATCACATTTCATAATGCTTTAGCAAGGTGGTAGAACTTATAGTTGATGTCATGGATGCATAGGAGTCAAGATTGGTACAAACTCTATTGTTAAAGTTTAAACAAATTTGTTTAGTTTATTTTCTTCCATAAAAGTCCTAGATTCAAGTTTATGGATTGTTTGATTGGCTAAACTGTTTAGGAAACTGATATATAGTATAGAAATGGTGTCGTAGTTTGATATGGCTCGAAATTGAATGAATGGTGGACTTGGAGAGCAAGGGCCGAAACCTGTAAAAACAGGTTACAGGCGTACCAGTCGACTGCCACGTCACCAGTCGACTGGTACGGGCTGTTTTGGTTGGTAAGGCTGTTTTCAATAAGTTTCAACTACGAGATTGAGAAGGAAGTATGACATGGTATTATTATACATGATTGCTTAAGTTAGAATATAATTGTTAGCAGAATTTAAAAGAAAAAAAAAGATTTCCGCAATTTTCTTTAGTCATGTATAAGAATTGAGAAGTAGAGAAAAGTAACGATCCGTCTAAAGACAGTAAGAAGGCGGGTCGCTACAGTTGGTATCAGAGCAGTTCCCATTCTCCAGCATCACACACACATCAGCATCAACCTTGCCGTCTTCAAGTAAGAAAGCTTTAAGTTTCAGTTTTTTCTATTGCTCCTTTATTTAATTGCAGTATAGAGAAATGCTTAAGTACTACTCACATGTGCATAGAACAAGGAAGCATGTTTAATCCCTTAGTATCACGGAATCATGTTTAATCCCTAGAATGGATATCAGATTTATAAGTAAGAAGACAAGTTTATACCTAGAGATGTAGTAGTGATTTCTTGTTCCCTTATGCATTATTAGATGGCAAGAAGAGGCCGAGCTCCTAATGCTAATAACAGAATTCCAGTTCAAGATAACAATGAGCCTGGCACAGAACAGCCAAACCTGATGGCAGTCATTGCTCAAATGCAAGCTCAGATTTCAGAACAACAGAAGACCATTGCCACACTGATGGCAAATCAGCACCCAGTGCCCCTACACCACCCACAGCAGGAGTGGAGGACGTCCTTCATGTCGTGATCTTAGTATAGCAAGACCAAGGTCTTGATTTGCCCAAACACAAGGTTTGGAGGATTTCGGCATGTAAGGTGTCCGATAAAAGTTCTGAGTAAGACCAAGGTCTTACTAAGCCCAAGAACGAGCTATAGGACTAAGAAATGAGATAAGAAACAAGACCAAGGTCTTGTTATATCCTAAAGCAAGTTTGGGAACATTACCATTAAGTGTTAAGTTATACATTTGAGGACGCCCTAGAAAGGGCCAAACGAGGAGCAAGTTCCCAGAGGGCAAGAGGTAACAGAGTCAGTACCACCACCAAATCTCTTAGAGGTGGTGGCTCGGGAGAGTAAGGCAAGAAGCATACCTCATTCAGTAGAAGAAACTGAAGCCAGGGAATTTCCCAGGCACAAGTAAACCATGGGATGCTTAAGCATGGTTCAAAACGTTGGAAAGAATAGTAGGACTACTGGACTGGCATGAGGTAGAGAAGATAAAGTGTGCATCTTTCTGCCTTACGGGAGATGCTAGAATATAGTGGAAGAGGTCAAGGCCAAGAGAAATGTCAACCAGATGACATGGGCCGACTTCGAGACTGAGTTCTTCGAAGAATACTTTCACATGCAAGTAACCAACAAGCATTATGATGAATTCACGGAGTTCAGACAAGGAGAACTATCCGTGGATGAAGCAGTGAAGATGTTTAAGCGGCTAGCTCATCTGTGCCAGAGCTAGTTAGCACAGGAAAAGAAATGGCCTCTACTCAGAGGCTAAGGGCAATACCAATCTGGATTTCCAACCGAGAGCTCTATAGTGACTGGATAGTCCTTGAGATGAAGGATTACGATGTCATGTTAGGGATGGATTTCTTCAGTAAGTACAGCGCTTCAGTGGACTGCCGTAGAAGGAAGGTGGTTTTCAGCCCAGAAGGAGAATCACCATTCGAGTTCCAAGGAGTCCCAAAGAGGAAGACTCAGAAATTCCTCTCAGCCTTGGCAGCCCACCAGATGCTAGAGCAAGGGTGTGCTGGTTTTCTTGCACACGTAGTGGACTCAGAAGCAAAGAAAGAACTCAAGCAGGAGGATGTACGGGTAGTCTGCGAATATCCAGAAGTGTTTCCAGAAGAACTACCTGGACTACCGCCCCACAGGGAGGTGGAATTTGAGATTGAGCTGGTGCCAGGTACCGGTCCGGTCTCAAAAGCCCCATATCGTATGTCTCCTGCAGAGCTGAAAGAATTACAAGAGCAACTCCAGGAGCTACTAGACAAGGGCTTCATCCGCCCGAGTCATTCACCCTGGGGAGCTCCTGTACTTTCGTCAAGAAGAAGGATGGGTCTATGCGTCTGTGCATAGACTACAGAGCTCTGAACAAGGTGACCATCAAGAACAAGTACCCCCTTCCTAGAATAGATGATTTATTTGATCAACTCAAAGGGGCTACAGTGTTCTCGAAGATAGATCTGCGTTCTGGGTATCATCAGCTAAAGGTTAAAGAAAGTGACATCCCCAGGACGGCCTTCAGGACAAGATACGGCCACTACGAATTTGTAGTAATGCCTTTTGGAGTAACCAATGCTCCAGCAGTCTTCATGGAGCTGATGAACCACATCTTCAGGGAGTATCTCGATAAATTCGTCATTGTATTTATTGATGATATTCTCATATACTCACAGACTCCAGAGGACCATGCTACACACTTGAGGATAGTGCTGCAGATCCTTCAGCAGGAGAAGCTTTATGCAAAATTCTCAAAGTGTGAGTTTTGGCTAGATCAGGTGACTTTCCTAGGTCACATTGTATCCAAAGAAGGCATTCAAGTTGATCCAGCCAAGATAGAAGCAGTCAGCAACTGGTGTAGACCCAAGAATGCCAGTGAGATCAGAAGCTTCTTAGGCCTGGCAGGATATTACAGAAAATTTGTGGAGGACTTTTCCAGGATAGCCTCTCCACTCACAGCCTTGACCAGAAAGAACAGAAGTTTGAATGGTCAGATAAATGCGAGCACAGTTTTCTAGAGCTGAAGAAGAGACTGACTAGTGCTCCCATCCTGACTGTTCCAGAGAGTGACAAGGCCTTTGACATCTACAGTGATGCATCCAAGATGGGCCTTGGAGCTGTCCTCATGCAAGATGGTAAAGTAATAGCATATGCCTCCAGACAGCTCAAGGACTATGAGAAGAATTACCCTACCCACGACCTTGAGCTAGCAG
The DNA here is from genome assembly GCA_024364735.1 of Boesenbergia rotunda. Taxonomy (NCBI): domain Eukaryota; kingdom Viridiplantae; phylum Streptophyta; class Magnoliopsida; order Zingiberales; family Zingiberaceae; genus Boesenbergia; species Boesenbergia rotunda. The sequence continues at coordinate 73,528 of JAGFNQ010006145.1, read as the reverse complement.
CTGTGGTTTTTGCACTGAAGCTTTGGAGACACTACCTGTATGGAGTGCAGTGCAGGATCTTCACAGACCATCAGAGTTTGAAGTACTTCTTCACTCAGAAGGACCTGAATATGAGGCAGCGCAGGTGGCTAGAGTTGGTCAAAGATTATGACTGTGAAATCCTCTACCACCCAGGTAAAGCTAATAAAGTGGCAGATGCACTGAGCAGAAAATCCTGTGCAGCACTGATGTCCCTATCATCACTGTCTCTACCACTTCAGAAAGAAATAAAAGATTTTGGAGTCGAAGTAATAGTTGGGCAATTTTCTGCATTGACCCTAGAGTCAACCCTGCTTAAAGATATACAAGAAAAGCAAGATCAAGACCCAGAGATCCAGAAGATCAAGCAGGGGATCCAAGAGGCAGAAAATTCAGAGTTTCGAGTATCAGACAGTGGCATACTCTATTTTGGAGACCGCCTTTGCGTCCCCAATGATGAGGAACTAAGAAAGAATATTTTAGAAGAAGCCCACAGTACCCCGTACTCTATGCATCCTGGTTCTACCAAGATGTACCAAGATTTAAAGCAAAGGTTCTGGTGGTCTGGACTCAAGCGAGACGTGGCCAGATATATCAGTACCTGCTTGACCTGCCAGAGAGTCAAAGCAGAGCACCAGAGACCAGGAGGAGTTCTACAGCCACTTCCCATTCCAGAGTGGAAGTGGGAAGAAATATCCATGGACTTTATCACAGGTCTTCCAAGAACCACCCATGGACATGATGCAATTTGGGTGATAGTGGACAGGTTGACCAAGTCTGCCCACTTCCTAGCCATCAAGTTATCGCATTCGGTAGAGCAGTTAGCACAGCTGTACGTGAAAGAAGTGATCAGGCTTCACGGAGTTCCGAGGTCGATCGTGTCTGACAGAGATGGACGATTCACCTCCCATTTTTGGAAGTGTGTTCAGGACGCCCTAGGCACCAGACTTCAGTTCAGCACAGCTTTCCATCCCCAGACAGATGGACAAACAGAGAGAGTAAATCAGATTTTAGAAGACATGCTCAGGGCTTGTGCATTGGACTTTAAAGGTAGTTGGTGCAAATTTCTGTGCTTAGCTGAGTTTGCCTACAACAATAGCTATCAGGCCACCATCAGGATGGCACCTTATGAGGCATTATATGGCAGGAAATGTAGATCACCCATATGTTGGCAAGAAGCTGGTGAGAAGAAAGAGATGGAGTCAGGACTAGGCAGCCAGACTGAGCTTATAGATGAGACCACTCAGGCTATCCAGACGATCCGCCAGAGGATTGAGACTGCCCAGAGTAGACAGAAAAGTTATGCTGACACACGCCGTAGGCCACTTGAATTCCAAGTTGGAGATTCAGTATTTCTCAAGGTCGCTCCCATGAAGGGAGTGGTGAGATTTGGCAAGAAGGGAAAGCTGAGTCCTCGCTACATAGGACCCTATAGGATTATAAGAGAGTTGGGAAAGTAGCCTATGAGCTGGACTTGCCAGAGGATATGTCAGCTATCCACAGTACCTTTCATGTCTCTATGCTAAAGAAGTGTATTCACGACCCTAGCCAAGTGATTCAGCCTCAGTCAGTACAGATCCAAGAAGATCTTAGTTATGAGAGCAGACCGACACAGATAGTGGACAAAGCAGTTAAAGATTAAGAAACAAAGAAGTGCCACTAGTGAAGGTCATCTGGCAGAATCAAAAGCAGGAAGAGGCTACTTGGGAACGTGAGGACAGCATGAGAGAGAAATATCCAGAATTATTCTAAGTTCGAGGACGAACTTTTTATAAGGTATGGGGGATTGTAACGCCCCAAAATTTCCATTTTTAGTTCTTAAAGTCCTTAGAATTATTTAGAAATGGTTTAGAAATATTCTAGGTATTTTTAGGAATTTTTAGAGTATTTTTATGGAATTTTCCGAGTCCGTTTGGTATTTTTGGAAAAAGAAAAAGAAAAAGAAAATGGAAAAATAATAAAAACCGGTTAAGGGCAGCCGGCGGTTCGAACCCGCGACCACCACCAAACGGCCACAGCGCGCGACCAGCTCGGCTAGGGTATCAGCACAGCGAAATATGGAGAGACTAAGATTTAAGTAGTAGTTAAGTTAATCCGCCCTTAAGTATAAATAGGTAATTAAAGAGAGTTGTTTTATTTTCTCTCAAACCCTCTCCCTCCCCAACAGCTGCGCCGACCCTCTCCCTCCCTCTCCTCTCTTGGGCGACACCACACCAAGGTCAAGAGGGCCGGCCGAGACCCCTTTTCCAAGAGATAATCCTATATTCGGGATTCCCGCGACGAGAGGAACGCGTAGACGTGAAGAATTCTCCGAGATCTTAAGTTTCTCCCGAGCTCTAGACGTTAATCTTGGTTGTAAGTCCAAGATATCAATGTAAGTACTGCTCACCTGCAGTAAGAGGCGGTTTTCCGCGAGAATTTCCTTTAAAAGTTTTTAAAAAGAGCTATTTCCTTTTTGTTTAAGTTTTTGCATGTGATATTAGTTCATTATATGCTTATATATGTTGATTAATACCCTATGTGAGTTTAGGGTCCAAGAAAGCTATGAGAAAAGAAAAGAAAGATAAAGATAAGAAAAGAAAAGGCCAAGGCCTTAAGAAATCCCCAAAAGTCAAGACTTAGGGATTTTAGCACGCAAGGTGCTCCAGAAAATGCCAAGGCATTTACAGATAAGAAAGAAAAGTAAGAAAAGCTATTTTATTTTATAAGGCCAGTACCCGGCGTCCAAGGGCGTCGTTAAAGAAATCCAGGTGTCCAATTCCAAGGTCTTGGCCCTGGTAGACCAAGGTCTGCTCTATTAGGATTGGTGGCTCGCTACCCCAACCTTTTAGGGAACGCGCATATCAGATGGTACTTACGTCTTCAGTGGATCCAAGTGATTAGTATTTTCAAGTATATGCTTTAGCAAATTTTCAAAGAAAAGTTTTCAAAAGTTAAAGAATAGCTAAAGTTTCAAGTTGAGCCAAGAAAAGTAAATTGAGATTTATTATTGCTTGAGTATGCATGTTTTGAGTTATACATGTTCTTAGTTTTCTTTCAAGCATATTAGTATCTCATATGATGTTCAGTTTGATCTAGAAGCATGTTTGCATATTTCGAGTTTTTGTGAGCTAGATAGTACTTACTAAGCTTTTGCTTATAGATGCATTTCCTCTTATTGCAGATAAAGGTAAAGGCAAGCAATTCTGAAGGGAGACGACGAGGCGGTGCTGAGTAGAGTGTGTGTGGTGGCTGATTATGGAGAGATCCTTGAGACGAGACATTTTAGTTATTTGAATTGCAATGTTTAAGTTTATTCAAATTTCAAGTTCTTGCTTTATGGAGATTATGGAGTATTTGAGTTTTGGATAGTTTTATATGCTAAATTTCTTAGAGTAAAGATTCCATGTCATTTCCTTTAGCATATATATCCCATGATTGCATTGGATGAGTAAAAGTGTGAGTAGTTAGAAATATTGATACTTTGTTAGAGAAAAAGGTGTTTGTGCTAAGATAGTATCAATTTTCCTTTTGAATCGAGTTTTATTGCTTAAAAATGTTTAGAAAAGTTGCAATCACATTTCATAATGCTTTAGCAAGGTGGTAGAACTTATAGTTGATGTCATGGATGCATAGGAGTCAAGATTGGTACAAACTCTATTGTTAAAGTTTAAACAATTTGTTTAGTTTATTTTCTTCCATAAAAGTCCTAGATTCAAGTTTATGGATTTGTTTGATTGGCTAAACTGTTTAGGAAACTGATATATAGTATAGAAATGGTGTCAACCTAAACTATACCTTCCTTCCTTCCTTCCTTCCTTCGATCTGCTACTGAAACAGTTGTAGCTATGTATCAGTACTGTCCATTTAGAAAAAGATAGGTAGGTTCCAAAATCTCATACCGAGTCACAGATAGATGACATTAGAAAGATGGAACGTAGTTAACGTGGAGCAGGAAGATCATGTACAAGCAGACGAAATGAAGCACATGGAGTGTAGATGAAAAGAGCTGGAGGTGTTCGGGCATGCATGTTCTTCTCCTGTGCTTTTTTTAACCCTTTGCGAGGGATTTTACTTCTTGTCTTTTCTTGAGATGAAAGTGGAAAACAGAACTTTGATGATCCGTATAGATATTGAAAGGTTTCAGAGAAAGAAGGTTGGCTTTCTGTCTTAGTTTGATGCTCGATTTTGTAGGAATTTAATTTAAATATTGTTGTTTCTAAAATAAAATATTCGAATAATTTATTTTTTTTCTTTTTTTTCTTTTTGAATTTTTGATCTTTTGATATTGATTTGTAGATCGTAATATTCCTCTTTCATATAATCTTTTGTACCTAAATTTGAATGAGGACTTCGTGAAAGTTTTTAGTCATGTGCTTATTAGGAAATCTTAGTTTCACGTAATCAAGATTACGAAAAATAAAATATAATGTGAAAATCAGAATTTTGGAATAATGTGAAATCTCACACTTTTAAAATAATCATATTCCGGATTACATGTTCTATTATTTCGAATCTTCACTGTCGAACTAGATTAAATAATATAATTTTAAATAAATAATCAAAATTATTAATAATCATTTTTAATTAAATATGTCCTAAATAATTATGCTATACTTGAAAAGGAATTTGAGAAGAAAAGACCGAAGTGTTGTAGGATTTCTAATGGGATGGTGTAGGACTGGTAGAGTTATACTTGTCTGAGTTACAAGACGAAGTCAAGAATTTAGTATTAGAGAGGTAAAAATATATATTGGCGATCATGTCGTTGCCTCTCATTTACTTTCTAATTCATCCCTTATTTTTATATCTCTACATCTATCATATTAAAAAAAAATCAAGAGCGGGCGACCGCTGCCATCGCCCCTGGTTATGAGTTGACACTCATAAGTTAATCATCTCAATTTCGATAATAAGGATGGTTGAGCTGTGACATACAATAAACATGTTGAAATGAAATTCATGCAAAGAAGGGGAGTATTATCATAATGATAAAGTTATTATCGTGTGATCTGAAAATCAAAATTAGAATCATGATAATAGTCTTTTGCTTCGTAGTATAAAATAACGTACAATAGACATTCCTCGTACATAATAAAGATCACAAAAGGTCATATGTCATTCAATCACACTTTACTGTCAATGTGATTGCCATTTCTTTGCAACGCCAGGCTCATGACTTAGACTAATGTCGAGTCGGATCGAATCGAATAATGAGCCGACCCCTTAATTGGATGAACAAATTAAAGACCTAAATTGTAACGCCAAGAGAGAGGTATAGAAGGCGAAATCGCTCGCCCCAGCACCCCCGCCGCACCGGTCCCAAGGCCATCACGAGGGAGGTAAATTACGGTCCCCGGAGTAATTAGTACACAGTTGGGCCGAGAATTGATACACCAAACGGCCAGAGTTTTAATCCAGTGTGCCTCGCGTGACTCGAACCCAGAACCTCTTAAATAATGTCCCCATGTACTAACTATTCCGGATCTCCGTGGGGATGAGAGAGGTACAGAAGATGTCAATAATGGAGTTTTGCTCCCACATTTGGATGCACCCAAATCCAAAAATTGTTAAGAAATTATAATTATGATATGAATTTAAAAATTCTCCTTTGAAGCCGACCAAGTTTAAAATATTTCACATATACCTTTTTCATTAATATTTCCAACTTAAACTCGACCTTAACGTTAAGTTTTAGTTAATTCAAGAATTAAGGAAAGAAAATTATGGGAATAGAAAAATAATATAGGTCTCAAACTTGGGTATGTGTTGGTGCAGATCCTCCAATTATTCTTCTGCTAATTCTTCAGGTAACTTGTCGAGTGTTATGAGATCTCTTATGGTTGTGCCGGTACTCCCAGATTTGATCTGATCCAGGCGTATGATTTTTAGAAGAATTGAGGGCTCGGTTGGGTCCGATTGCTGATCTGAACCGGCAGTTAATAGGTCGGATCAAAGGTCACCCCGGGATCGGGGCCTTTGGGGTCGATCATCCGGGGTCAGGGCTATCCGAGGTCAAGACCTTCAAGGCCGGACGCCCAAGGTCGGGACTCTCGAGGTCGTCCGCCCGGAGTCAAGACCTTCAAGGTCGGGCACCCGAGGTCGGGACCCCCGAGGTCATCCATCCGAGGTCAAGACCTTCAAGGTCGGACGCCCGAGGTCGGGACCCTCGAGATCATCCGTCCGAGGTCAAGACCTTCAAGGTCGGGACCCCCGAGGTCATCCGTCCGGGATCAAGACCTTCAAGGTCGAACGCCCGGGGTCGGGATCATCAAGGTCAGGTACTCATGATCATACGAAGACGATCGATTAATGGCAAGTCTTTCCTATCGCATGAGCTTTTCACATCAGATACTCAAGAGATAATCCTCTCTGACACGATCATTACCTGGCAAAGCCGCCAATAATAAAAGGGGGACAGAAGAGACATATTAAGCAATGTGTCAGGCGTTTATGAGGGTCAGGCGGCTATGGCAGTTTCATAGCATTAAATGTGGCCGTCAATATCACCATCTGTCAACTGACCATCCCTTAATGAGATTTGTCAGCCCTGACACAGCAGAGAGTTGCCTCTCCCCTATATAAACCCCTCTTGGGGCTTCAAAGAGGGGATCGCTGCCATTTTGCAACCACTCCACCATATTGAGAGCCCAACTTCGGTCCGACCTCCCGAACTACAGCAGACCGGGTCGGCTTGGTTAGACCGAATCATCCGAGAGAGAACCGATCTTCGCTTGTCGACGGGATCATGATCCTTGAATAGTGGGGTTGTTGATATGAAAGATTGCTCAGTGATAGTTCTTGAAGCCATCAATTTTCTCCTGTTCTTCCTTCAAAATTTTGTATGGGTCTTTGAAAACTCTGAGCTTGTCTCTGGCTTTTCTTGGCCTTTCAGCTGGCCCTAATTTTTTTTTTCTTTCAGTTTTTCAATTAATTCATCAGGTATTGTTGCTACTTGAGTTCCGCTTCTTGTCTGATCTTTGATAGTTTTGAGATCTATCTGGATCTCCTTTAAACTTTCAGCTATTTGTACTAGAAGCTGAATCTGAGTGTTATTTTGTTTGATGATTATTGAGTTTCCGAAAGTAGACCTTGAAATATTAAATTAGCGATTTTATTATTAAATTTTTGAAGGATTTTTATAGTCCTAAAATTGGACATTTATTTTATTTTAGTTTTAAATTTTAAAAATAATGATTTTAATATTATGTAATAGGAGACGCCTCAAACTTTTTTTTAAATTACGATTGAATACTATAATCAACTAAGAAAGTAAATCCTAAATTAAAATAAAAATAAAATATTAATTGTAAGACTAAAAAGTATTACTTTTGAGATTATTTTTTTTTTGAAAAAAATTTAGTATCAATAATTTAATATCAAGTTAGATATCTAAAATATATATTTTTTTTCAAAAATTAATTATAAAAGTTAATTGATAATAAATGCGTGGTCATCCTTACGTCGGCTTCTCCTTTTATACATAGAAATATATTTAATTTTAAAAAAATCATTATATTTATTTTTACACCCCTAAAAGGAATATTTGAAAAATGATCAAATATGTGAGCAACAAATATCAGACAAAACAAAAAAAGGCCACAGACCAACTTTTATTTATTGACATCTTGCACATCCAAATCCATTGGTTTATTATTGTTTTATTATTGTCATTATTATAAAATTATAAATGGAAAAAATAAAATTATTTTTTTTAAAATGCTAATTGGGTACTGGACCGACCAATGGAACTTTAGGTATGGTGATTTTGCTTCTAATGTATTTCAATTTAGAAAAATGATATGACAAGAATTTGTAGCATGAAATTTAACATGAATGATATGACATTTTAATTATAGCGATCCCTGACGAGTTCACTATGCCCCCCAGGTTATAGAATGGTTCGGGGCGACGGCCGGAGGCCGCCGTTGGTGTCCAAGTGGTAATCGGATGCGTATATAAAAAGTGTCACGTCATTTATATTGGGTTTCATGCTACAAATTCTTGTTGCGTATCATTACTCTTCAATTTATTCATGTGAATGAATTATTGATGACATGAAACACTATTATAGTTGTTCAAATGTTTTGGTAAAAATTTCAAATTGTATCAAATGAAGAGAATAGATATGTGATCAATGATATACTATTGGATTAATCTCTGTGTGAGGAAGAATCTTCTTAGAGCATCAACAATAATAGAGATGACAATTTCTTTCAAATTCGACGGAAAATCGGACCTAAATAAGGAGGGTATGGAAGAATTATTGATACTCGATATTTGACCCAAATACTTGATTAATATATATATATATATATATATATATATATATATATATATATATATATATATATATATGATGTTAATTCTAATGTACTTTTATTGAATGATATAGTTGTATTGAAAGAAGAAAAATTATTAGTATACAAGATATCCGATCATCTAATGAGTATGAGTATTCAGATAGATATTTGATACCTGACGGGTATGGGCATGGAGAATATAGAATTCGATCTGAACCCGATCTATTGTCATCCCTACACAATAGTATGAGATATTTCTCTCAAATATTTGTGATCTCCACTTCCATATCATCATTCAAATATCTCAAATCTTGCTCCTGGCAAAACCAGTATGCCCACCCTCTCCATGCGCTAGCCACAATATCCGGGCTAGTAGCCCCTGTGATTTACCTCCTCCATGTTGGCACTGGGACGGGTTGGTGGGGGCGCTTCACCAACCAAATATTTATGAGTCACGCCTATCAAATATCCCACTTCTAAAAAAATAAAAAAAAATTAATATCACCTTTTCCCACCAATATCATGTTGGTGGACCCCGCTACATGGAAAAAGGTTGAAAATCATTGCGTGCCCGATGATTTCAAATCACACCTCAAATATCCCGTTCCAACGGAGAATATTTGGGATGGGGGATATTTGAAAAAAAATACCCTCCCTAAATATCCCCCATTTGTGATGCTCTTATCATTTGTCCATTGGAGCAACTCTTCATCTGAATACCGACTCGGCTATCCCGCGGGGACTTCGCCATCTATCTCCCTCAATCCCATATCAATGATAAAGATTTAATGCCACTCATTGAAGCTTTTCTTCAAACCCATGTGAATATAATGTCTTGTTGAGCGACATGATTTTCATGGAGATATCAAGGTAAAGCTTTCCTTTTCATATCACTAGAGTCTATTGAAGATTCTTTGTCAATAATGATGTTTGAATCGAAGGGGTCATCTAACACAAATCACTCATTATTTGTGAGAAGCAAATTAGCTTGAAATTTAGTTCACTCATTTGATTTCAAAGATGTGGTTGAGTTAATGGAATCATGGAAGGTGTTCAAAAGGACAAAGAAAAATAGATAGCAAATTAAAAGTCACCTTTTGTTTTAGTCCACAATTCTTGATTCTTCATATGCCAAGATAGATGAATAAAATGATAATTAATAATGTTAGAATTATGTAGATGATCTAATTTGAATTTGATTGTGGTAAAAGTTTGAAAATATAGTTTCAAAATAAATATTTAACATAGAAGGAACTATCCATCAAATACATTAAAAAATGGCTTAAACAATCAAAGGAAAAGAAATTCTACTAAGCACGTTATTAAAATATATTATCATCTTTGTATTGTTTAATTATATGTATGAATGAAAACTGTCTTCCACAAACATGATGCCATGCATAATTATAAAATAATAATGATTGTTTGTATGCTTAATAAAAAGATTAAGATGACAATTATTCAACTATATGCCAGCTTATATATTTAATTAATAATTCACATTGTCCCTTTTCACTTTAAAATTAATACAATATGAAATAATTTTTAAAAGTTAAAATAATAAATCTTAGAATAATTTTGATCAATACTAATGAATTTTAATTAATATTGAATTAATTTTTATCAATATTAAAATAGTTTTAGTCAAAATTAAGCTGTATAATAATATTACAGAAAGATTTTTTTTACAAGCAAAGTAATTCTCTCAGTTTTATGAGGGCATTTTCGACCTTCAAATTTCAGATATATTAATAAGCGTAGGATTTTTTTTACACGGCAAAGTAATTCTCTCAATGTTTTGAGGGCATTTTCGACCTTCAAAGTTCAGACTATAAATACGCGTCCATCGGGGAGCGATCCGATCATGCTCCGCCTTCGCCTTCCTCCTCCTCCTCCTCCTCCTCCTCCTCCTTCGCCTTCCTCCTCCTCCTGCTCCATCTGCTGAGTCGCCGGAAGTTAACTCGGCTTTCGTCGATGGCGAAAGTCTACCCGAGCGCCACCACGTCGTCGAGGCCTTCTTTCTCCGCCCCGGCGGCGTCCTCCTCCGAGGCGGCGACGCTGACGGTGTGGCGGAAGTCGCTCCTCTTCCACGGATACGGATTCACGGTCTTCGATTCGAAGGGTAATCTAGTGTTCCGAGTCGACAATTACGCCTCGGGTAGCAGAACGGAGATCGTCCTCATGGACGCCGACGGGAAGCCGCTGCTAACGATTCGAAGGAAGGTGAGACAATCGCCCTCGATTTCTTCGATTTGGTCGAGTGACAGGACGAAAATCTGGTCCGTGATTCTTTAGATGTAATTTTTCTCCCCAAATTTCGCTACGGACATTTGCCTGTTTCATCCCCAAATTCCTTCCCTGTTTCAGCCCCAATTCGTGCCCTAATAAATCTGAGGCCATAAAAGAGGGATCTTTTAACTCGCGTTTCCATTCTCTTTGAGCGCAGAAGCTGAGTCTGGGAGACCACTGGCTGATCTACGAAGGCGAGGCGGCGGGCAAACCGAGGTTCTCCGTCAAGAAGCACGTAAACCTCATCGGGTCGAGGTCGCTGGTCCACGTTGCGCCGTGTTCCCCCGCCTCCCAGTCCTGCCTCAGCTACGAGGTGGAGGGCTCCTACTCGCGGCGGTGCTGCGTCGTCTACGACGACCGGCGGCGGCAGCTGGCGCAGATCAAGCGGAAGGAGGCGGCCGCGGGGGTCGCCCTCGGCGCCGACGTCTTCCGCCTCGTCGTGGAGCCGGGATTCGACGCGGCCTTCGCCATGGCCGTCGTCATACTCCTCGACCAAATGTTCGGGTCTCGTGGATCGCTCCTTCGAGTTCAAGGTTAATCTTCGATGAAGAGGTGGAACTGGAGACCGATCATCGTCAATTCTTTGAAGAAAAATTCTCATTTTCGATCGCTCTTTTGATCTTCTGTGTCGAGTCAAACTGGAAAGCAAAATTACTCAAAACCCTCTCGAGTTAAGAAATAAAAAGTTGTAGTGAATTGCAAAATGAAAGGGTTGTGCATCGTGGGCCGTTGATCAGGCGCCCCAAACGGTGATCCCTTGCATCATGCGCTTGAACTCGCCGAAGTCCACCTGGCCGTCGGCGTTCCGGTCGACGGAGGAAATCATCTCTTGAACGCGCGCGATGCTGCGCCCCTCCGGAAGCCCTAGCTTCGAGAGCACCGCCTGCAGCTCCGCCGCGGAGATGAACCCGTCGCCGTCCTCGTCGAACACGCGGAAAGCCTCCCGCATGTCCTCCTCCTCCTCTTCCTCTTCCTTCTCCGCGGCCGCCGGCGGGCCGCCGAAGAGGGCGTCTCCGAGCGCGCGATGGAGGGCCTCGAAGTTGGCGAAGGCGAGCCCGGCGCGGCCGGGGGCGATGTAGGCCTCGACGGTGGATCGGATCTCGGCGGGGTCGGAGCCGAGGCCGAGGCGGTCGAGGGCGAGCTCGATCTCCTCCACCGTGATCTCGCCGTCGCCGTTGTGGTCGAAGAGGTCGAAGACGCGGCGGAGGCGGAGCGTGTTGAGGCTCTCGGTGCGGAGGCGGAACGACGGCGAAGCCCGGCCGCGGGCCGCCGCCGGAACGGTCAATTGCTGCTGGTCGGCGTCCCCTTCCATAGACATCTGAAAACCTGGAAACCGATTAGGGATCTGAGCTTCAGCGTGGAGCTTGAGCCGAGCTATTTATAGCGGGAGCAAAACGCTGGGCATCCGGTCGGCTTCCTCTTTTCTTTATGCACAATTCTTTTCCTTTGTTACATTTTACTGCTTCATCTTCTCAAATTTTACACCTTTTATACTTTCCTCATTCTCGAGCATCATCAGTAGACGACTAATCGCTATCCTAGATATCTACGATTCGATCGCCAGCTACAGCATATTTATTTGAATTTTTTTTTTCCAAATAGAACGCTGGACTTCTATATCGCACACTGCGAGCCTTTCCCGATTTATCTTGGTGGTCGATGAAAAACTTTTAGACCGGTCATCCGAGGTTGAAAAAACCTCGGTAAATGATTTCATTCTCGAGCATCATTGTTCATGTCTGAATCGCAGGAGTTGGAGTTGGAGTCCTACCACTAAGCAGATGGGAGTAGTCTGATAGATGGCTTTGTCTTCCATCTCCATTGTCATTCGACCAATTGACTTGACTTTCATCTTGACCCGACCACATGTGGCCTCTCATATCCACCACATCCATATCATCTTTTGCTCGTTTCAAATGGTTAATTTCTTTAAAAAAAAAATAATTACACTCATACCAAACACTCAGAATCCGTGTTTTAGATCTTTGAAAAAAAATTGATTAATCAAGTTGGATAACGTCGAATATGAGATGATCGATCCAGTCCGATTTCATAGAAATTTTTTACCGGCCTCTAGGGTCAATTGGGAAGTGCTCACGATTACTCGTCTCATTTCGAGAAAAAAAATCTTCTAAATTTTGTCATAGTTAGTGTTTCGGAAGAAATCGTCGACGATGGCCGGTCACTGAGGCTCGGCTCGCGTGGAAGTTACTACGCCGAGGAGGAACTTAGGGTCTTGCGAAATTAACACAAGCGTTAGGGGACACGCCAGCAGAGGTCCGACGGAGTCCACTCCGACGCTGAAGTTAGTAGGTTATCCGAAGGGTAATCACAGTGAGAAAGAAAGACAGTATGTAACACGAGAGATTGTAATCCCCTTACCGGAGGGGTTGGGCTACCTTTTATCTTGATGGCCACGGGCTAGATGTGCTCCCTTATCTGATGTCGCATCTCCCGTACTTTAAAGCACATCCCCCCTTCGTTCGGTGATCATGGGATATCCTTTGAAAAGGTCTGCGCCGTTATCATCCTCGGCCCGTTGCGAGATTCAGGGGTCGCGAAGACTTTTCCTGTCAAGGAGTGCTTATCCGTACCCCGAGGGAGGGGGGGTCAGTATCCGAGGTCGGTTATTGTGGGGACTTCACCCCCCGAGGAGAGCTCGGGACTTTCTCCTGTCATGGCTCCCGAGGGGCTCTCAGGGCATAACCTCCCGGGGTGTTCCCGAGAGAGATCTCCCTTTGTCCTTCCCGAGCGTGTCGCCCTCAGAAATTCCCAGGACCCCGGAAGGAGGGTTGTCCCGACTTATTCAAGGAACTTTAGTACTTGTCCTGAAGATCTAGGGTTCGAATGTGGGGAAGGTAAAAATCCACTGTCGGGAGTGGGAAGACCGTATGACATAACCTAGAGAGCCGTCTCGTGCCGCTAAAAAAAAAAGTAGAATTAGATAGCCAATCTAATACATGTATACATTATTTGATATTGCCAGTGTTCCCATCTTTGGAGAAAGAAATGGGCCCTCCATTTCTGATGTGATTCTGCTACTGCCTGAATGTGATTCCAATCTTTAAAGTGAGATAGTGATGAACACTTTAGACCACATATGTCGCGTTCAATGTGCTTTGGCATTTGTTCTTGTCAAGCCTTTAATTTGAGAATGCATTCCAGTAGAAGAATTGTCTACTGCTGATGGAAGATATATACTATTTTTCCCCCTCCAATGTGTGTTATTTTTAAACTTGAGAATGACTTGAAGGTTAGCAATGTTTTTTTTCCCGACTGATTGACGAAGTTAGTATCTGTATGAGTATTTTTTGTAATATCTCATCGGGTGTTTGATCTCCCCATTACGAAGAGTTATTGTGCTAAAGTAAAATGTCATTCGTGATTTAGCTCCTTCTAGGGTCGCCCTGGAGGGATCACTGAAGTGACGAATTCACTACAACAAGAGGGTTAGCAATGTTACGTTTTGATCAATCTATGAATTCTGCTCATGTCATCTCACATTTGTTATTCTCATCGCAATTTGTATCCAGATTATTCAAATGCAACTTAAGTTTTGTTTTCTTAACTAAGTGATAATGAGCTTGAACTTTGATCGCGACCGAGAACCAAATGTCTTCTTTTCCATAAACACATATTTGGTTTTTCTTAAGCATGATTATAACTTATGATTATCACGTAAACAAACTCTTTTCATGATTATAACTTCTTATTGTTCTTTAAACTACTTTAAAGCCGCAAGCACTTCCCGATTTACCCTGATGGCCGGTGGAAAACTTCCGTGAGGCCAGGTCGATCGTCCGAGGTTGAAAAAATTTCGTTAATCATTTAAACTACTTTAAAGAACAATAAAAGAATCAAAGTAAGTTCAAAACTTAATGGAATAAATACAAGTGGCATGTCATTCCTTTGCCTATGATGTTTTCCTCCTTGAAGCAGTTCGACGACACATGGTGGATTGTAAAATTGAGCCGCTGGAATGCGGTGAGCCTTCTTCAAAGATCGGGCCTTTACAATGGCGAAGATCATAGAACAAATGAGGAGACCGATCGATGACGAGCAAAAGCTTGAAGGACGCCGAGAGTGTGCCTTTGGTGCGATGTCATGTCCCTGGCTGGCATCGGCCACATATATAGTAGGTTTGGTGATCCGGGGTGATTTGAACGGTAGTGGGGGCCTTCCCGAATGGGGCCCATCGGCGGACCTGACGCCAGTAGAGCTCACAAGCCGGGCCAGTCGGCCAACAACCAAGCTACCCGACGGCTGGCCAGACCATTAATGGTCAATTGGCCGGTTCAGGCCCGGGGGGCATGGAAGTGGCGCCGTACCAACTAGGCGGCCAGGCTGTTACCTGCCGGTCGGCCGAGCCATCAGTGGCCGATCCGAGAAGGTTGGTCGGGTGAGAGTGTACTCACACCAGGCGCAAAGGGTATCATTGGAACATTCTTGAAGTACTAAAGATATTCGGTAAATTTTGCTACGGGACAGCGGGACGGCGCGGGTCCACTAAAGTGACAAGCAATTATGGGGTGAGTGGTCGTACCACTAGATCACCACTAGGGGATAGTAAGGCGGTGTGGGCCCATTGAATTGACAGATAATTATGAAAAGTGAGCGGTTGTACCATTAGGTCAGAAAGTTAGGTAGTAGTACGTCATCGTTGGTCATCTTTTGTCAGCCAACAAAAGCCTACTACTTGATTTATAACAGATTCAACATGTTGTGACTGGTCCTTGTCTGCTATCTCGCCTATATAAAGACCCACAAGAGGTAGGGGGATCTTTTTATAGTTTTTTCACCTTCTATTCCCTAAAGTCCCACGAGAGTCGTCGGAGTGCCTCCACCTAAGATACTATCAACTGGTCTCTATGCCCCTAGGAGGGAATCTTCGTCGGTGGTCCCTCCGAACCTCCGGTCGGCGGTCCTTTGCTCCTGGGGGTGACATGCAGTCAGTTTTCGGTCAACTTCCGAGCGAGTCACTGTCAGGTGTCTTTTCGTTGGCCGATAGGATCGTCTGGATTACCAACGAAGGAAGTGGCATTGAAGTAGCTAAACTGGCAAGTACTCGATCGAGACGTCACCGGAGAGGTTGTTGCAGGAGAAATTCACCGCCGTCAGGCTCTGCATTAATGTCGAGATGGAGGCTGGAATTTGGCCATCAGGATGATTAATTCCTCGACAGGTTGACGTATATATATAGTTCAATATCTCAAGCTGTCGGAGAGGGCAGAGAGGTTGCCGATCTCCGGGGTATAGGGCCAGTGAGCTCGTACGTTGCGAGAGAGCTAGCACAAGGTACTACTCGAGGGACTTCCAGCCGCCGCCCCAAGATGAAGGTGGCGGAGCTGGGACATTGCCGCCCCTGTGTTGGGAGGTTGTTGTTGTGGAGGCCGATTGAGAACGCGGAGCCGCGTAAAACGGCCGAGGGACGAGGTGAAGGATCCATTGAAACTGTTGTTGGAGAGGTTGAGGTAGCGAAGGGAGGTACGGAAAGGTGGAAGAGGAAGCGAAGGCCGCCGACGGAAGAGTGGAGCAGACCGGTGGAGAGGTTTCTCACGGAGAGGTCGAGATCGACGACGGCGCCTCTGCCATCGCAGGTGACGGCCGACCAGGAGCAGTACTGATCGGTGGCGTTGTCCCAGTCGACGAGTGCAGCCGCTCCAGAATCAGCTAGGTCGATTTTGATGTAAAGTAGAATGCTATGTTCCGTCTCGTAGTCGCCTCCGGCGACCACGTTGGACGGCGGGAGGAGGAGGAAGACAAAGACAAAAGGCGAAATCGCTCGCCCCCAGCGTCCCAGCCGCACCCGTCCCAAGGTCATCACGAGGGAGGTAAATCACGATCCTCGGAGTAATTAGTGCAGAGTTGGTCAGTCTAAGCACGTGGCAGCCTAAGCATTTTAAATCTTATTTGATTGGTCAGTGAATTTGTCATAACAAATTTATTTTTTATTTTACAATTATTTTTTATTATTTATATGTTTGATAGGAGATTTATTTGTGAACATATTTATAAATTGTATTTATAGATATTATTTATTATAGCAAAAAAGATTATATTAATTTCATTTCAGGTGCTCCTCAAAAGTTCATTTTCAACCGAGGTAAATTATGATATCATTATAATTGATCGTTAAATAGTTAAGAATGTTAAATAGTTAAGAATTGAAAGAATTTTTGTTTTTTGCTGAATACATGAACCTACATATAGATATATTGTTTATGAACGTTAATAAACTAAACTCGTATATTTTCAATCTGATCATTTATAATAAATTATTCATATAATTAGCGTAGATAAGTTCTTATTAATTAAGACACTAAAGGACTATTTGGGAGAGTTTCTGTTAGCTGCTTTTTAGATTCTAGTTACACAGAAATATTTCTAAATGTTTATGAATATTAGATTCTGTTTTAACTTCTGTAATTTTTACTCAAAAATTGGAAGCAAGAATTTGTTATTTTTTTCTACTTCTACTTTTTTACTTATTTTTTACTTATCATTTTACATAATTGACACCATTAATACATAAAATTATATATTTTTATATAATTTAAATGATTAACTAGGTTTTATATAATTTATATATTCAAAAAAATTTATACATATTTTTATAATTTTTTATAAATGTTGTCATTTTTTTATATTTATATTTTTATTAATTTTATATCTTTTTAAACATATATATATATATATATATATATTTAAAAAAATTAATTTTTATATAATATTCAAAATATAATAATAAATATACAAAATATTATTGATGGTGTATCAAAATTATATTTAGATAATTAAAAAAATTAACATATATATTTTAAAGATATTATTGTCCTCTAATTAAAAATTAAATTTGGAAGTAATTATTCATCAAACATTTAAATTTTAATTTGTATCAGCTTTTAACTTTTATTTTTAAATATTTCATTCTTTAACTTTTCACTGACTTCCAAATAATCTTTATAAATATTACGTTTGAAGGATCAAAAACTCTTCCCAATACTCTCTAAAATCAATATTTTATGTTAAATGTATCAGCGCTTGTAGCTCAATGGATAGAGTGTCTGTTTGAGAAAGTCATAGGTTCAACCTCTATTTGGCGTGCTTATCATAAAAAATTATATTTTCTCTTTTCTTATACGACCCTTAATATGTTTCATTTTTAAATTACTCCCTTATGTTTCATTTTTAAATTACTCCCTCCGAGACCCAAGTGCTTTTTGGGTGAAAAAAAGAAATCCTATGAGTTGTCCAAATTTTCGAAAACATCAAAAAATTTTCAAATTTAATTATTCAAAATTTCCTAAATAACTCTATACATTCTCAATTTTGCAAGATAAAATTTTTAAAACACATAACGTATTCTAGTTTTAAAATTACTAAATCAAATATTCAATATTATTTTTTTCCCGTTACATTGCTAATTAGATTTGGTTAGAATCGAATAAAAACTTTATTTGAAAATTAATAAATTTTTATTTTTGTGTACTAGATTGAAAAAGTGTAAATAATAATATAATAATATATATTATTATCATTCCTAATTGGAAAAATCCATGTAAAATTCTTTCATTTCACTTCATAAGAAGAAAAAGAAAAAAATTAGATGTCCTCACTTAATTCAAAGTATTCAATTTCACAATTAAGTAGGGGGAAAAAAAAAAATAGATGTCCTCCTGACTTAATTCTTCAAAGTATTAAATTTCACAATTAAGATATGAAGATTTACTCCACATTTGGAATTTAAAAAAATTATCAAAAAATTTCGGGAAGTATGTTAACCTATTTGTCAAAGAAAAATGGGTATATTTGATATCATATATAAGACTTGATTTTATATAATTTCGAATTCACTATATTAATGATAGATCTAGTGAATTTAGAATGATATGAACCTATGCATTAGTATACTTTTTCTATTTGAGAGCAATAATTTTTTAATATGAATCAATTCAATTCATATTAAAATTCTCAATAAAATAAGTAAAATTATTTTTTAAGGATTAGACGAATATATAAAATTTGATTTTATATCATTCTAAATATTTTTTTATCAATTAGTCTATTTAATCCAAAATTGCCGAAACCTGTCTGATAGATGAACTTAGAGAGTTCAAAATTATATAAAATCGTGTTTTATTTATCATCTAATTGTCTTAATTAAATTCACATTTTTACGATAATATTTAAATATACTCAAATAAAAAAGTGGTACTTAGTTAATTATGTGTTCAACGACGATTAATTTTTTTTTTAAAAAAATATAATGTTCGACAAAATTTTGTATTTATGTTCACCTAAACAAAATGAAATGTAAAAAAGATATATGTAATTTTAATAAAAAAAACGTAGGTCCCACCGAGATTTGAACTCGGGTTACTGGATTCAGAGTCCAATGTCCTCACCACTAGACCATGGGACCATGTTGAAGTGTTGTATTGTTAAGTTATTTTAATCTTTATATATCAAATCAAGATAACCAAGTTCAAAACAAAACATTACGTCATTGAATGGTTGTACAAGTTTATTAGGTAATAACTAAAGGTTGGTTAATTTAAAATTATTTGATTATTTAAACTTTTATATTTTAAATCTTATTTGATTGACTATTGAAGTTGTCATAACAAATTTATTTTTTATTTTAAAATTATTTGTATTTATTTATAAATTTGATAAGAGATTTATTTATGAACATATTTATAAGTTGTATTTATAGATATTACTTATTATTGTAAAAGATATATAATTATATTCATCTCATGCACCCTAATAGTCCGTCTCTAAATTAAGTGGAGGGAGATAAATTTCTGAATCAATTTATAATTGATTGGTAAGTGATTGGAGAAGAGAAATTTTTTCACGAGGACATGCATTCGTCTACAAATATTGTCATAAATATTAATAAACTAAATAACTTTTTTAAAATATATAAATAACAAATTTTAATTTTAAACTATCAAAGCAAATCAAGTATTAAATATTTTTTTAAATCTTTTTTGCGATTCTCATTCGATTGTTAAAGTTAAAAAAAAATTATAGCTCTTAGTATATCAAATTGATATTTAAGGTTAGACGAATATACAAAATTTGATTTCAAATAATTCCGAACTCTCTAGATGATGGATCTAAATAGTTCAGACATAGAACCAGATAATATATATTCGTCTAATTCCATTAATTATATTTATATTTTCAAACAGAAAGAGTAGTGATTTTTTTTAATATGAATCGATTCAATTCGGATTGAAAAAATCGCCGTTCTTAATACAGTGTGCAAAATTAATATTTAAGAAAATGGATATAATCAGGAGAACTTAACAAATATATAAGACTTGAATTTTATATTATTCTGAGCTCTCTATGTACATCAATTGACCTACTATATTAAGAGCAACTGTTTGCTACTGTTGATGAACTGTCTGGTGCCCCCGACCGTCTCTTTGTGGTCTTTGCTGTTCTAATCAATCACCCTCAGTGGGAACCTCGCAATATTATGTTGTGCCTTTAGAGCACAATCTCTACTCTGATGCCCTAGCAGCTTACAGTAGTAGCATACATCCTGGCTCATAGGACACTATGCCTTACCATGCTCCCTAGACCCACAACGAAAACAATGAAACCTATCTCTTGCTTCCTGTCCTAGAAAATGGGAAGGTCCTGCCGCCTGCCCTATCTTCTGGGAACGAGAATCCGCCTCGGGAGTACTCTGTGAACTCTGACTCCTACTACTCTTCTGTCCGACACTCTGTTGTCTCTTAGTCGTCACTGAATCCTGGGTCAGTTGCTTGTCTATCTTCTTATTGTCGTACACTCGCTGCTGTGTCGTCTCTATAAATAGTATTCGGGTCTAAGGCCTCCCGATATGTCATCGTAGATAATCCGGATATCCGTATCTGAATATCACCAGCGAGGCCCTGTATAAACTACATCATCCGCTCGCTATCATCAATTACCAACTAAAGACAGAATTCCTATAGGTGATTAAATTCCGCGTCAACGTAGGTTGTGTACTACGGTAAATCGATTCGATAACGATCATGCTACTTACAATAAGGAAATCTCAAATTCTCACCCAACTAGTAGTAGCTGATACTAATACTACAATTAGCATGGTAGAAAGGATTCCTACAGACAATAATCCCTCATCTCAAATGGGTAGTGGACAGGTTCGACTCTAGTCTTCCAACCCATCAGTCGATGCTATACGAGAATCAATATTCTCCGTCACAGAGTCAAATCCATCATGTGTCTACTAATCGCCTTCATGGCCACTCCCGACCCTGAATAAAAATCTGATTGACTACGAATTATCAAGCTAAACTATGTCTAAAGATAACTAGCAATCCGACATGTCCAAAGCTAAACCATATCCCTGATTTTTTTTATTGGATTCAGTTACGGATTGATCTGAATTTAAGAGGAAGAAATGGAGCTTTAAACTTAAAGTTATTTTGTGATGTTTTACAGCTTTAAGACTTTTTAATTTTACATTAATATCAACGATCGCGCGCGCACATTGCATGTCAAATAATACATAAATATATATAAATTTTATCTCAATTTAAGAAGAAAATTTATTTAGTTAAAATTTAAAATTTTAAAATATAATAGTGGACTTTCTTTGATTATAGTATTCAAGTTTAAAAAAAATTAAATTTTTTTTTTAATTTATAGTCCATGCAAATGGAACATGTACTCTATGTCGAAACATGGCTCTTTTTGACCCCTAGCCATTATATCAGAAATATCATATGCCCGTCCAAGTTGCAAATTGGAAGTTGTCTTTTTAACAAAATGGAAGTATTCCAAGAAATGCATTCAACAGTAGCAACAACTCCAATAAACTCAAGTACATAAACAAAAAAAAAAGACATGGAAAACAAAGATTGAATTGATTGTTGGGGTTATCAGTTATCACAATGATCTATTCAAGAGTTCATTGGCCATCACAACCAAATGGTATAAGTAGGAACCTCGAGATTTCATATGGTGCATGCTCTTCAATAACTTAAGCCAAAGCATGCAGGACTGCATCATGGATAGCCTTCCTTGAGATCCTTGTTCCAATGGCTCCTGCAGCAAAGCATTATATTGCCACTACTGTTCACGCACTTGAAGGTAATTAAATAGATTCTGGAAGAGTTAAACAGACCTTCTTCCACTTCCACAAATTCGATTTCTTTCACTATGTCGTCGGCAGAATTATACTCAAACCTGCGATTTTGCATAATTTCCACAGCTTTCATCTTTCTAGTTGAAAAATAAAACAGTCATATATTCTTTTTGTCAATTTTACACAGTACATATGCCTATTGACTCAGACATGAGGTTTATGTGAGATAAAAAATCAGACTTTGTGCCAATACTTACCAAAAAGAAAATGAAGCTATTTTCAATATTTACCTGTTGGAGAAAACGACCTCAAGTTCCTCAGTTGCACGCTTGGTGGCTTCAACCAAGACATTCACAATCTCTGTTTTTCTTGTGCTAGCCATTAGACAATCATACTCAGTAGGAATGATCAGTGCAAAGAAGTTGTCACTGAATTTGCTCGAACATATCTTTTCAACAGCAGCAAGTGCTATTCTCCTCTTTAAGGCATCAGCATCAGAGTCAACAAGATATATAGCAAAATCAGTAATCAGCATAATCTGTTTCTTCATCTTTCCGGATCCAGTGACTTTGATCACCTTATCAGCAAATAGAACTGTTCTGTCACCTGAAGAGATAATGAACAGTTCGATCGCTGATATAATGTGGTCGTCAACACCAAGAATACTACAACTATTGACGCAACTCCAGATTCGGACTGTTAAGTGTTAAACCACCCAAGAACTAAGAACGAAACTGATAAAACAAATAAGGAAATAACCTCACCTCGCCTAGAGAAGAATCTCTGACAGAAAGAACAAGCATTGCAATCAATCTTTTTCACAATATAAAACTATTTGCCTAAAAGTCGACGTTGGTTGGTAACCTAACGCGCAACCCTCAATCTTTTTCATCCGGGCTTGAGACCAGCTTCAGCTTCAGTGGATTTAATCTTTCTCATAATATGACCAAATAAAAAAGAAATGAATAGTATGAATGCATCTAATGTAAATGTAATAAAGAAATTTAAATTGATAAATGCAATATTAAAATTTATTGTACTATTATACATTTTATAATAAACATTACTCAATACAATTTGCATCATTGTTTCAGAAGATATATTTATAATATGCAAAGTTAATTCTTGGTTCATATGGAGAGATAGTGGGTCTTGAGGTAGAAAATTTAGAAGAAGAAGAGTTGGAATGTAAATTTATGGGATTTTTAGGTATGAATTCTGAACAAATGAAAATAGAACCATGAAGTTAGTGGGCAAATTAATGGAAATTGACATTGCGATGCTTATAGAGCCCACCATAATTTTATTTCTCCTCATTTAAATGTGGCTCGTGTATTGAAGGTGCAAGAGACAGAGATTGGGAATTAAACTTGGGGATGAGCACAAAGTGTTTACTAAATGGAAGTGCCCCGAGTTATCCATTAAATTGGGAGATTTTGAGTTGAATTAGAATTGGGAGGTATAGATGTATGCTATGTTTACTTGGGAGGATAAATTCAAAAACTGAGGAAAGAAAACTTTCCGTTGTTTATTTCATAAGGATGGATTATTAATCCTTTACATCGTTCACTTCGTATGGAATAGTAGACCGATAGATTCACAAATCTATCCCCAGATTCATTTATTCTCGAATTTTTATCCACCAAAATCGGGCGGAATGCCTTTCCTTCCGAATGCGTCACTGTCCTTGAGCAGAGTCTCTTCGTTCCCGTGAAGATGGAGAACCTTTTCTCTTCCTATCTACTTTCAAGGATAGAAGAAACCTGTGGACTTTGCCGACCTTCTCTGCTAATGCTAAGGCTATTCAATACCAAGGATGTTAAACTTGGAAAGCAATATGCAAGGATGCTATTGTAGGCAAAACCAACGCTATTCAATACCAAGGAAGAGGATAGAATCCGGTGCTACCAGAGGCAAAACCACAATGCGAATTGGTTTAAGAAACAAAAGGATGAAGATGTTAACGACCTAAAATTAGAGAGCCCTACATCTATGGCGAAGCAAAATGGTTTACAAAAACAAAAGCATGAAGATGATAAAGATCCAAAATTGGAAACTTCATCAATGTGGGATTCCTGAGCGTTAGCATCCTTGGTTTTCAGAACATTGAATAGCTTCACTAATAGGGCTCGTTGTCAACAATTTGCCCTGTACTTTTACCATGTTCTTAAACTTCTACTCCACTTTTCAACTTCATATTCAGTTTTTTTTTCCTCTCGATATTGCAGCCAAAGTTTTCTGAATTAGAAGCAGCACTGATATTATCGGTTAAAGAAAAACTAAAGTGATGTCGACTCTTGGACTCATTGCTCTGCCTGGATCCCCATTTTGAGTAGACTCAATCCTTGCACAGCCATTCACGACGATTGAGAGCGGTGGGTGTCTCATAAGCGGCGGCAACAAACATCCACAACGACAGCGAGCGGCAAACGGTGAGCACCCACAACGATTGAGAATGAGCAGCTCGCAAGCATCCACATGTGACTGCACACGACGATCATGAGTGGTGGGATTGTCTTCTCCTCGTGCCCTCTCCCTCTCCCTCTCCCTCAGCCTTGTCTTCTTTCCCTGGGATTCTTTTATCTTCCCTTTCTTTCTTTTTCTTATCCTTTCCTTCACCTTAGGGATATTTTTCCATGGTGAAATTCTTTCATCCGCTCCTTGGAGTAAACATGGCAGTAGTCTTGGGAGTTTCTTGGTTGAAAACATTGGGGAAAGTTATAATGGATTAGAAGGCAATGACCATGCAATTCTATCATGGAGATCTTGTGGTCACCCTACAAGGTAAGTTGGAGGCGGCTAAGAACAGTAAATATATAGATAAAAAGGGGACAGAATCTTGCTCCTTGTATTGGGAGTTCCTTCTCAAATAGCATTACCACTAGAATTGAATGCATCATGGTAATAGAAATTATTACATTTATTGGAAAATTTTTGTTTGCAATTTTTAAAGAAGGATACAGGCTACCATTAATGACGCGTCAACAACATTATATAGTGCTGTTGGAAGGGTAGAGCCCTATTAGTGTACATCGGTACCATTACCCACACCACTAAAAGGAGGAGATCGAGAGACAGGTTCAAGAGACGTTGCAATCGGGGTTCTTATGTCAAGTATAATTTCTTTCTCTAATCGTATCTTATTATTAAAAAAAAAAGATTCATCATGGAGAATGTGCGTTGATTATAGAGCACTGAATAAGATTACAATTATGGATATGTACCCTATCCCTGTGATCGATTAGTTGCTTTATGAGTTATTTGGAGCTATAATTTTTTTTTCTAAAATTGTTTTGAAATCAGGGTGTCATTATATTAGTGTAAAGGATGAAGACATTCACAAGATTACATTTTGCACTCACAATGGACATTATGACTTTTTAGTTATGCCTTTTACTAATGCCCCTACAACCATACAGGCAGCAATGAATGATTTATTAGACCATTCCTTTGTACGTTTGTGCTAGTTTTTTTAATGATATTTTGGTCTACAGTTCTGATTGGTCTACACATTTGTCTCATCTTTATGTGGTATTGGAATTTCTTCTCAAGAACCAATTTGTGGCTAACTCCAAGAAGTTTAGTTTTGGCACGACAAAAGTTGATTACTTGGGCCATATCATTTTCGAACAAGGTGTTTCAATTGATCCTATCAAAATCCAATGTATTTTGGATTGACCAGTTCCAAAGAATTTCAAAGGAGTAAGAGGATTTTTGGGTTTGACAGATTACTAGAGAAAATTTATAGAACATTATGGTAAAGTGGCTAAGCCCCTGACAGAGTTGACTAATAAAACTAATTTTCACTAAGGAGCAATTTCTTTAGAGTCTTTCTTGAAACTTAAACACATTTGACCAATCACTCGATTCTTGCCCTCTCTGATTTTTTCAATCCTCCTTGGATGCCCAAGCTATTGGGTTACCAATTTGAAGACATTTACAAACTAGGTTTGGAAAATAAAGTCAAGAAGAAGGTGAATATCACGCTTTGGTGTCTTACCCTTCTACATGGAAGGAAGGTGAAAATCTTATTGAAGAAGCTCAATAGGATCTTCAATTACAGAAAATTATGCTTGAATCGACCAACAATCCAAATTCTCATCCGGGTTTTAAGATGCAAGGAGTTTTATTCTACAATGACATGCTTGTTATTTCTACTGCATCTCCTTCGATACAATTACTCCTAAAGGACATTCATTTTTCCCCTTTAGGAGGGTATTATGGTTTCATTAAAACTCATAGAAGGTTGGCAAGAATATTTATTGGATAAGTATAAAATGTTGTCTACAAGAGTTTGTGCAGTCTTGTGATGTGTATCAAAGACACAAATATGTTACAACCGTTCCTGGGAACTGCTCTAGACCATTGCTATTACTGGATCGTATATGGAGTGCCATCTCTTTGGATTTTATCACACTTTCTCGATCAAAAGGGCATGAAGTTATTTTTATTATAGTGTATCGGTTATTTAAATATGCCCATTTTATTTTGTTGAAAAATCCCTATATAGCCAAGATAGTAGATGAGTTGTTTGCTAGACAAATTATAATGCTACATGGAGCTCATAAATCCATTATTAATGACTGAGATCCATTATTCATTAGTCAATTTTGGAAAGCAATCTTTCGCCGATAAGGCGCTATGCATAAGATGAGCTCTTCCTACCACCATAAAACAGATGGACATAGTGGGGTATTAAATAGATGTTTGGAGGAATATTTATGTTGTTTTGCTTTTGAACAACCTAGAAATTGGGCTCATTGCATATCGTGGACAAAATTCTAATATAATACTTCTTACAAATATCTGTAAAATTCTTTTTGAAGTAATTTATAGTTTAAAGCCCCATACTTTAACTCACTTCTTAACGCATGAAACTTAAGTTGCGGTAGTGGCAAGGGAGTTATCTGGCAAGGATGAAGCTCTCCTTTAACCTAAATATAATCTCTTTATAATTTGCAATAGGAGAATGAGTGTTCCTTAAATTAAGCCCCCATAGGCAACACATGGTTTATAGGAGAATTAATAAAAAAATGAAAACAAGGTATTATGAACCTTTTCAAATTGTTGCAAAATACGGAGAGGTAGCATATAAGCTTAAACTTCCACCTCATCCTCGGATCAATCTCATCTTTCATGTATCGTTACTGAAGAAGGCTATTGGGAACTACAATGTGCAAGCATATCTGCCGGGTGGTAGCACTAGAAGATGATGTGGAACCAAAATATGTGATTACTAGTAGAGACATTGTTCAAAATGAAGAAGTGGTCAATGGCTAGCCAAATGGAAGGGCAAGAGCATGATTGGCACAACATGGGTGGATGATTTCACTCTTACAACTCAATTTCCTAATTTTAACCTTGAGAACCAGGCTAGAGCTGCTGCAAGTGGTAATGACATGCAGAGTCAATTGAACCAACCCTATTTATCATCTTGACTCGACATAAATGGTGAGATTTGGAAATTAACCCAATTGAGAACTATCACGGCTTCAATCTTTGATCATAAAACCATGCCAGAATTCATCCTTAATATCCTTTCCAATCCAAGCAGATTCATTTTATTTTATGAACAGATATTTCCAAGACTGAAGAATAATTTTGAAAAAATCAACAAATTGGGGCGAAGCATTCATGGGGACATCAATCAAGGAAAAAAGAGATATATAGGGCAGCAAACAATCGGACATTGAAGTTTACCTTGTTTGCGCAAGATGTTATCAAGGAAGGGATCATGAGATACGCCGACGTAGTCTCCCTTGCAATTCCCGGCGAGCGCGGCCCTCCGCCGCAACTTCAATCCCGCAAACTGCCCCGGCTCCTCGTCTGCGATCTTCAGTTCGTCGCCCTGCATCGCTTCGTTCTGCGCCTCCATCGCAAATTCGCAATGGTTGATTTTATCATCAATTATTTATCAGTTTTGATCCTATTTCTTGGGGGAAATTTCAATTACCCTTGATATTTCGAAACACATCAAAAATGAACTCCTTGATTTGAGAAACGTTAATAAAAAAAAATCTAGTACCATGTAAATAGTTCAGAAAATCTTCTCTCTCTCCTCCCAGGAGGATAGCTGAGATAATAACATTACGCCCCGGGGGCTATGGTGCAGCGGTAAAGTCACTAGTTGTTAATTCAAGTATCCACGGTTCGATCCCCAGCTACGGCGCATTTTGTAAAAATTTTTCCTCCAAATGCGGCGCGAATCCTGGAACGCTGGGCTTCTAGACTGGCCACCGCGAGCGCTTCCCGATTTACCCTGGTGATCGGTGGGAAACTTCCGTGGGGCCGGGCCGATCACTCCAGGTTCAATTTGTCTGCTATCTGGTTCATCTTTTTTTTTGAGATAATAACATTACGTTTAGAAACCTATGAAATTTAATTTTATCAAAGAATTAAATTGAATTTTATAATTTGGAAGTAACTTAAGTTACGAATTAAATTCTCGGAAATTAAAATCCAACGAAACTAAGGAATTGAAATCAGACATAAATGAGTGTGATTTGATGTGAAAATTGAATTTCAACAAATGAAAATACTAAATTAATCTTACATAAATATAATGTTTGATTTCTAACCTATCAATGAAAGGTAAAATAGTAAAAATAATTAAATTTATTGTGTTTTAAACTCATTCCAAATAAATTCAATTCCTTTGCTTATCGGCTCATTCCAAACATAAGAATTCAATTCAATATCCGTTGGAATTCAATTCTTGATATAATTCAATTCAATTCCATTACTTAAAAACTTTCCAAACTGTGTGTAAAGGATTGATAAATTATCACTAGAGGCCTTGGGTTCGAGCATTGGGGTTGATGGAGCATAAATCCCTACACACTGTATAAAAAATCTCTCCCTCAACCTCTTACCTTCTCAGTCACCGTGATTTACTTTCTCGGTGTTGGTCCTGAGACGGACTGACGAAGACACTGAGGGCGAGCGTTTCACCTTTTATCACTCTCTCGCTCTCTTTCTCTATTACGTGAAAGAACGAACTGTTAGGTCTTGAAGTGATTTCAAATAGTAGTGAAGAAATTAACTTCGGTTTTAATTTGACATAGGGGTTAGCAATAGCGTTTATAACATGAGGTATGAGCGAAAGGGATTGGTTTTTTAATTTTTTAACCGTTTTGGTAGGTTGACTCTTTTATCCGTTTGGTCCAAGGGTTTTTGATATTTTTCCAAACTACGGGATTCGTCTTGAAGTTGTCTCAAACCTGAAGGGCCTAATTGAAATTTTCCCTATTTCTTTTTGTCATCCTTTGTATTTAGTCTATCTTCAGGAGGGAAATCGTAACCTGCAATGAGAGCTCCTATTGCCACGGTGGCATCTCGGAGGAGCTCCCTCTCTCTCATTTTGATGACGACTCTGTCGTTTATTTTTTTTTAATTAAATGTTTTTTAATATTTAAAATATAATTTTTCAATGTTGGTAAAAAATATAGTTTGATATTGTTAATTTTCAGCCACTGAATTTAGTCATTGTTCAATGGTTATTTTTTATTTTTATTTAAAAAATCTCTATAAATAATATTCTTCACCAACTCATTCTTCTCCATATTATTTTTTTCAACACTCTATTTCTTTCAACCATTAAACTAGTTTTTATTTCTTCTAAATGGCTGAAAATCTAGATCGATCCATACTTCTTGAATTCTCAAAAAATAAATTGATAAATTAGGAAACATGTACGGTATTATTTATGTAATTTTTTAATTATAAATGTCATTTCATATTAGTAATTTATGATTTAAATTTTATAATAATTTAATTATATATAAGATATAATATGAAAGAAAAATAAAAAATATAGAGTAGTGAAAATGAATATCTCAGTAAAAATTTTGATCGTCAAACGACGACACGTTCGACGCTCGATCGTCGAAACGACACCGTCGATGGCCTTCGGTCGTTGTCCTGAACCAAATTATATCTTGGAAGGCGTGACGAATCCGTCGTGGATCGTCGCAATTGCGATCTCACATATTCACCGTCGATTCCGATGGGTTCACTATTGCCGACAATCCCGACGGGTTTACCGTTCTCTAAGATATAATTCGATTCGGGACGACAATCGGAGGTCATCGAAGATGGGCGTTGGAGGAAGCTTCGGGGACCTTCTGAAGCTCTACGCGAGCAATGAGGGAATCTAGTCTCTCCTATTGGATCGTCCAGCATGACGCCATCATTCGAAGACGGAACCCTCATGTGCGCGACACCTTCTTCCGCACCATCGGCCTCTTCTCCAAGGTTCGAGTTTCTCGACCCAATCCTCCCCTTTTCCTTCCAAATAGAGAACGAACGGTTAGGGTTTGTGCTCCATTGGCTCGATCAGTTGTGTGGCTATGTTATTTTGCTTAGATTGGGGCGCCTCAGATCGGGAAATCTTGTCTCATGAAACCACTGATTTTACTATTTCCCTGGACTCACACCACATAATCCCTGCCTTTGACACACCTTAACATATCTCATCGTCGACCTTTACCATTGCTTTCCTCTTCCCTTCCATGATAAACCTTGGTTCCTATCGTATATAACCTTAGTTATGTGATTACCAAATAATCACATAACTAAGGTAATTGGGAATAAAATATAACTTGAAGTTGTTTGGTTTAATTTAGGTAATCAAATAAAATCTTATTTGTTTAGAGGTAGTAGTCTCAAATATAATATAATATTTTACCGTATTACCTTTTAGAATTTGTTTAGATAATTTTATTAAATTTTAAATTAAATTTATTTAATTTATTAAAATTTTAATTAAAATATTAAATTAAAAAATATTCGTTGACGACATTGACGTTGGCATGGCGTCGATGTCAACCGTCAGAGTCTGCGTAGGTAGTCGGTGTCCAACACCGACAGCCAACGACCGGCTGTTGCGTCGATCGCCGGCGACTGTCGATCAGCTGTCGGTGCTGATTGTCGCCGGCGGTCGTCGGTCGTCAGCCGCCGATCGCTGACCACTGGCGGTGGTCGCCGATTGTCGGTCGCCGGCCGTGGTTGTTGGACGTCGTTGCCGATCATAGGCCGCGAATAATGCTTCCGGAATTTAATAAATTGTAATAGTTATTTTCGTCTTAAATGTAAATATTGGAGGATAATTTTGGAATAATAAATTTCATAATCCCGGAATCAAGATGTTAAATACTGAAAAATTTCGGGACTAAATGATAAAGTTCCCTAGACTTGGAGGGCTTAAATGTTAAATAACCTAAATCAAGGGTGGATATGTGAATAGCCAAAATATTGGATGGGGCTGGTTGCAAAGTGGGCAACCTTTAATTAAATTCCTTGTGGCCGAATGTTATCGCAGCCCTAGCCCTTGCGCCGACGCCTTCTCTTCTCCTCTTCTTTCTCCGTTCATCGTCGCCGCGAGCCACGTTGTCGACACCGGTCAGACGGCAAGGATTCACAAGTTTGCGTCGAGGTTGCGTCGAGCTCCTTCCGAGAAGCAGAACGTGAGGCCAAAGAAGATTCGACGTTTCGTTGTGTAGGATCGATGCACGTGAGAGGGGGGTGAATCACGTGATTTTTTAAAAAATTAAGGCGCTTTAAAAAGCGTGCACAGCGGAAATGAAATAAACGGAAAACAAACACACTAACACAAACGAATTTTACTTCGTTCGGAGCCTTCGTCGACTCCTACTCGAAGGCCCAGGTCCCTCGGACCTTTCCGTTGGGCAATCCACTAGTATTCTCTACCGGTAAGCACCGATAGAGTAAGCGAGTACAGAGGAATTGAAAGTGTGACAACCCCACACTTTCAAGCAATTAAATGCAATAAAATATTTATAAAAAAAATATCTTTTTACCGACGTCCGGAGTAGGTAGACTCTTTCGGGGCAGCAGGACGTCGTCGGCTCGAAGTGTAGCGTTTCCGGAGCAAGGCGCGAGCGTAGAAAAACTTGAAAGCTTTGACAGAAGTGTTGTCCTTTGAAGAGGGTCGAGGCCCTCTTTATATAGGGCAGGGGGCGCCCGACATGCTCGGGGCGCCCCCCACGTGGCTCTTGATCCGGCGAGCCCTCCGGTCAAGGCTGATCTCTGCATCTTCGGGATCAGCTCTGACTGGGGCGCCCGACGCGCGCGGGGCGCCCGATTTGACCGGTCAAAGCGTCATCTTCAGGGCTTCGCGAGGGCGAGCTTCGGCAGCTAGCAGTGAGGTGGCACAGGGGGCGCCCGATTTAAGCGGGGCGCCCCGAATAGCGCTGCTGTCGGGGCGTTTACCTCTCTGCTGACCTTGGGTTGACTCTGGGGCGCCCGACACATCCGGGGCGCCCTGCTCAGCTACGGCCTCACTCCTTTGAGGCTCTCTGAGCTGCAGAATCATAGTCCTTCGGTCCTGCATCCAGGGTTAGTCCAAAACAAGGCTAGCACAATTTTATACGGACTAAAATAAGATACAATTCTAAGTTAATTAGATCCTGTCTCCCAGACCAGGATCTAACCAGGACTCAACTTAGATCACCTAAATGGGTCTAAGTTGGACCGCGCCTAAAATCCAAGATTGGACTCGTCCTCACTGGGTCGCTCCTCCAGTGACTTACCTTACTTACCCATTGTGCAGCTCTACTTGACTTCTTGACCCTACCAGGACTTCCTGCCAAGGCTCAACCACCTTGGTCTTCTTGCCAAGTCTCAACCAACTTGGTCTTCAGCCAGTTGTCAGGTCCCGCGGACCCAACTGG
Organism: Boesenbergia rotunda; assembly: GCA_024364735.1. NCBI lineage: Eukaryota > Viridiplantae > Streptophyta > Magnoliopsida > Zingiberales > Zingiberaceae > Boesenbergia > Boesenbergia rotunda. Next base: position 41,135 of record JAGFNQ010006145.1, on the reverse strand, counting down.
ACTTCCCGCCAGGACTCAACCATCCTGGACTTCAGCCTGGTGTCTGGTCCTAAGTCTTTCAACCCTGCACACTTGGTAAAGAGGTTAAACACACACAACCCTAACTTTAACCACTTTGTCATACATCAAAACCCGAGTTTGACCGTTAGTGCAAACTGCACCAACAATCTCCCCCTTTTTGATGTATTGACAACTCAGGTTAAAGTTAGAGAAAAACTAGCAGATACATGCAAGTAAATAAAAGATAAGCATGAAAGTACATGGTGCAAAATTAAGTAGCAAATAGAATTTTCTAAGCCTTAACCCTACTAAATATAGAATTTTCTAAGCTTTAACCCTATTCTCCCCCTTTGTCATTCATCAAAAAAAGACATACGTATATTAAGTTACGGAGAGTAGGATACAAAGCTAAGTGATAGGGAAAACTAGAGTTAGGAAAAATAGCCTAAAAAAACTCCCCCTGAATCAATTCACTTAGCTTTCAAAACTAACAAATAGTTTTCAACAACATTATTTTTCAAATGACTTAGAAATATTTTCAAAGTTAAGCTTGACAATCTTTTTGAAAAGAAAATATATAAAACTACATATTTTTCAAAGTCAAAAGAAACTTTACTACTGAGCTTCAACTTACAAGAAGGAAGATGTTCTAAGAATTAGCTTTAAAAGATTCAAGACCATTAATTATTCAATTTATAAAACCAATGTTTCAAGAATATACCTTAGATTCGTTTGAAAATAGTTATACTTTAAAAATAATATCATAGACTTAATCAAAATATTCTTAAAATTAAGTTAGTTTGAGCTCCCCCTTAACTTGACAAGCCCTTAGAATTCCTTGTCAATTTCAAGTTAAACACTCTATTATGTCCAAGGGATATTCAAACTATAAATAAAAATATTTCAAAAGAATCATTTTTGGAAGTAAATCAATCAAAATATTTTGATACTTTCTAGTATAAAAATAAGCTAATAGTGGATTTTTAAAAAAAAAACATAAGTGTTTTTATTTTAAAGTCAATTTAAAAAAGGAGATCAAAAGTACGGATTTTTCAATGCTAAACAGACCCAGAAATATAGTCTAAGTGGTAAAAAAAACTAGTCTTAAATTTATGAACTTAGCTTTTAAAATATTTTTTTTTTTTTTTTTCGAAAATATAACAAAAAAAATTTTAGGGATCAATATTTAAAATTGAAAATCCAAAGACCAGATGATTTTACTAAGCATAACCCTTACTTAATTTAGAGAAAAAAACATAAACAAGCCAAGCTAAGATTAGCATAGTTCAAGTAGAAGTCTAGTTCAAATCAACAGAAGTCAACCCTACTCAGTAGGGGTAGTCAAATGGGTACATGTCCAAGTCATCTAAGAGGAGGGACCAGGAGGATCAAATGGGCCCGGCTGCCATGCATCAAATCGTGCCATGATCTCGTGGTACTGTGCATTCCAGGCTTCTCTATCAGCTGTGAGGGTACTCATAATGTTGTTGTAGTAGCCTAAGTTTGTCTCTTGGTCTTCAATATGGTACGCTTCCACTTCTTCTCTGAGGCTCTGGACGTGCGTCTCGAGTCGTGTAACTCTCTCGTACAAGGTCGGTGGAGCGGGCTGATCTACCTCTGCTGCTAAGTCGGCAACGTCGACCTCGACCTCCTCGTCGGCAATGTCCTGTGCGGCTGGTCGGCGTCGCCAAGTCAGAACCCCGGTGCCCGAGATGTCTATACCCGCTAAAGAAAAGTTTCTAAATCCTATCTCGTCGAATTCGGTCATCGTGGTAATCTCGCCGTCAGCGATATTTCGGCCGTGGTGGTGGAGGATAGAGGTGATGACGTGGCAGTAGGGAGTGCGGATACGCCCCTTAGTGGATACACTAGAGGCATGTAAGATACAGTGGAAGAGGTGAAGGCCTATATCTATGTCCAGATGGTGGATAAGGGCATAGAGAAGAAAAGTGTGAAAGGGTTTCATGGTGGCTGTGTCCCTAGTGGACAAAGGGAGGATGCAGCGGACAATTACTCTGTAGAGAGCGTAGTCCTGAATCGGGAGTCGGGTGGACTGGAACTGCCCTCCTGCAGGGTCCATGTCTTCCCCAAAGAAATAGTTGTATAAGGTGTTCAGGTCAATATGAGAGTAGGGGGCATCGAAAGGTGGGTTTCTTGGAGGGTAGCAACAGAAGATGGACTGAGATGGTCGGAGTCCCAAAAATCGGTTCAGTAGGGTAGGAGTGATGCTCAAGGGCATTCCTTGAACGGTAGTGACGAAGCTCAAGTGGTCTTGCCTAATTATGTTGTTATAGAATTCTGCACATAGGGTGTTATTGATCGAATGTGTGCAGAATACGAGGTTATCTAGTTGATAGAAGTTAATTGCGGACATTGCGACTGGACAGGATTGGGAGAAGAAATGACGGTTAAGGTAGCTTGTTTTAATCGGAATGTAGGTGGTTTGTGCGAACTTGTTACAAAGTGCTAGGTTAGGAAATCTAGGGTCGGGACTGGGCTCATTACCGGGGTTCGACTGAACTGCTCGGCGTTTTCTAAGTGTAGAAAAAATAAGTGATTAAAGATAAAGAAGGAGTAAAAAAAATTGTAATTTAAGAAAAATTAATTGCACAACTAAATTTCATACCTTGGAGGCATGGTTGAGGCAAGGGAAGGCTTAGGTTCACTTGATCCACAAGAATGAGGCAAAGGGAAGAAGGAGTGTGAGATGTGGTGTGGGAAATGAGGGAGTCTCGGGTCCCTTTTATAGAGGTTGATGGGGGGGGCGCCCGACGGGTCACGGGCGCCCTTTACAGGTTGGTTTCGCCTCGGGCAGGGAAAAGTCTGTAGGGGCGCCCGACAGGTCACGGGCGCCCTTCTCGAGTCGGTCGAATGCAGCTTTTGCTGCTTTGACTGGAGCTGGTACCTTTTCAGTGTTGTGAGGGGCGCCCGACAGTTTACAGGCGCCCTATGTACCAGACTTTTGAATGTTTTGACCAGGTTTGACTGTTTGACTCCGTTTGACTGTGTTTGACCATGTTAATCATAGTTTGACCCTGATTATGAGAGCACAAGCAAGGTGGTTTAATTTGAGCTTAATTTTCCTGTCTCACTGAATCTAGGGTCTTCAATCACGTTAACCTTAAGGTTGTTGTGAGCCAGGTTTGAAGGTAAAAAATTATTAAGAATTTCAATTAAGACTAAGGTAAAATTACAAGCTTTAGTTATTTGGGGATTAAAGTTAGAGGTATTTAAATAAAGTTTTAATAAAGGGTTGAAGTTCAATTAGGTAAATTTTAGGGGTTAAAGTTTAATTTGGTCGAATTTTAAATAACTTAAAGTTAGTTAAGATTTAATTAAAGATTCAATCATTGGAGTCTGAATAAAGATTGAAATTCTAATTAATTAAGGATTAAAGTTGATTTAGGATTCAAGTTTAATTAATTAATGATTAAAATTTGATTAAAGAGTTAGATTTTTAATTATATAAATTTTAATTAACGTTAAATTTTAATTTAATTAAAGTTAATTTAAGTAAAGTTTGATTATGCAAATTTTAGTTAAAGTTAAAGTAGAATTTAATTAAGGTCAATGTTGAAATTTAATTAGATGAATTTTTAATTAAGGATTTAATTAGGTGAAAAATTAAGATTTAGATTAAGTTAAAATATGATTTAATTAAGAATTTTAAAGTTTAATTTTAACATTTAATTTGAATTTTAATTTTAAGTTTAATTTTAATTTTAATTTGAATTTGGTTATCCTTATTCATCTCACTCGGTCTAAGTTATCAATCAAGGGAGTCCTATGATTTTGTGAGATGATTTTGAGTTTGATTAGAAATGTTAACTTGACCTTGTTTTAGATCCAAGTTTAACAAGTAGTAATTTAAAAGTACACTTCAATAATTGGCTTCCAGGCCAGGGCGAGGCACAGTGGCCTTCTTTGGCCGAAGCCTTATTGGAGCAACAACCCTTTTCTAGGCAAAGCCGCTTAAAGAAGTTGGACTTTTAACTTACTCATTGAAAACCTTGGTACTAAATAGTACAAGATTCAAATTAACTTTGAAGCTAATCCTAAGTGCCCACCTGGGCAAAGGCTGATTTTGAGGTGCCAACTAGTTTGGTGCCTCCCCTTGGATTATAGGTTGAGTGCTTTGGGTTGTTAAAGTGGACTCTTAAATTTTCTTTGAATTTTGAATTAGTTAAATTTTTTAATTTGTCTTTATTAGGAATTTTTGTAATGCTTAAATTATTGTTGGGTTTTAATTTCGAATTACCCAAGTTTGTAATTTTCAGTTTTGAAGAATTGTTAATTAACTTGGGTTTATTTTCAAGTTTAATGGTTTTTGAATTTTCGATTACAATTGAACTATTAACTGAGTTAAAAACTTTATTGAGATAAACATTGATTTTATCGAGGGTTAGATTTTCACAATCTGAATTAACTTGGTCAATGTTTTGTTTAACCAAGTCAGAGTTGAGTTTGTTCTGGTCTGAAAAGTCTAAAGTATTGCAAGAAGTTTTTAACAAAATGTGCATTTCGGGAGGATTTATAGAGATATCTAATTTATTACAAGAACCTTCTACACAGTCAGATATTTCAGAGATTTGCTGAGAATCATGCAAGACATTTGTATTAATAATACTAGGGGTATTCTTGTAATTTACCTCAATCGCATCCCCTAATTTAGTAGGCTTTACCGTTGGTTCAGGCTCGACTTTAGTTGCAAATTGGACTTGATCTTCCATCTTTAAGTTTGGTTCTGTGATTGATTTAGTAGACTCATCTTCAGATTTAAGCTTAGGCTCATCCAGCTCCTTCAAATTCTCGTGCAATTCATTCAGCCGAGTCCATAGGTCATATGCGTTGTTATACTTTTCCAGTCTGCAGGAAATTTTGTTAGGCAAAACTGCACAAATTAATTTATTTACCTGCTTGTTCAGTTCATCATTTTGAGATTGGTATCTCAGGGCTAGCACGTAGTCGAAGTCTTGACTGCCCAAGAAGATCTCCATTGATCGCCTCCAATAGTCGAAATCTTCTGGATAGTAGTGTGGGGGCTCGTTGACATTTCGCCCTTGCATCTTATTTTGCGCCATTTAGAAATCTTGCACACAAAAAATAGACAACAAATCCCAAGACTGGGTCTTGGATTAGTAGTGCGGGAAGAGATAAAAAAAGCAACTGAACGGTGTTGCACCAATTCAAGTAAAATCTAACGAACGAAAAAGTAATCCAAATCTAGGCAACAATACCTAATTTAGATCAGTGTAGCGAAAAACCAAAACTCAAAAAAAACTGGATTTCCCCCGGCTCTTATGGTGGTTGCACCGATATAGAGCGTACCAGGCTCTGATACCACTTGTAGGATCGATGCACGTGAGAGGGGGGGTGAATCACGTGATTTTTTAAAAAATTAAGGCGCTTTAAAAAGCGTGCACAGCGGAAATGAAATAAACGGAAAACAAACACACTAACACAAACGAATTTTACTTCGTTCGGAGCCTTCGTCGACTCCTACTCGAAGGCCCAGGTCCCTCGGACCTTTCCGTTGGGCAATCCACTAGTATTCTCTACCGGTAAGCACCGATAGAGTAAGCGAGTACAGAGGAATTGAAAGTGTGACAACCCCACACTTTCAAGCAATTAAATGCAATAAAATATTTATAAAAAAATATCTTTTTACCGACGTCCGGAGTAGGTAGACTCTTTCGGGGCAGCAGGACGTCGTCGGCTCGAAGTGTAGCGTTTCCGGAGCAAGGCGCGAGCGTAGAAAAACTTGAAAGCTTTGACAGAAGTGTTGTCCTTTGAAGAGGGTCGAGGCCCTCTTTATATAGGGCAGGGGGCGCCCGACATGCTCGGGGCGCCCCCCACGTGGCTCTTGATCCGGCGAGCCCTCCGGTCAAGGCTGATCTCTGCATCTTCGGGATCAGCTCTGACTGGGGCGCCCGACGCGCGCGGGGCGCCCGATTTGACCGGTCAAAGCGTCATCTTCAGGGCTTCGCGAGGGCGAGCTTCGGCAGCTAGCAGTGAGGTGGCACAGGGGGCGCCCGATTTAAGCGGGGCGCCCCGAATAGCGCTGCTGTCGGGGCGTTTACCTCTCTGCTGACCTTGGGTTGACTCTGGGGCGCCCGACACATCCGGGGCGCCCTGCTCAGCTACGGCCTCACTCCTTTGAGGCTCTCTGAGCTGCAGAATCATAGTCCTTCGGTCCTGCATCCAGGGTTAGTCTAAAACAAGGCTAGCACAATTTTATACGGACTAAAATAAGATACAATTCTAAGTTAATTAGATCCTGTCTCCCAGACCAGGATCTAACCAGGACTCAACTTAGATCACCTAAATGGGTCTAAGTTGGACCGCGCCTAAAGTCCAAGATTGGACTCGTCCTCACTGGGTCGCTCCTCCAGTGACTTACCTTACTTACCCATTTTGCAGCTCTACTTGACTTCTTGACCCTACCAGGACTTCCTGCCAAGGCTCAACCACCTTGGTCTTCCTGCCAAGTCTCAACCAACTTGGTCTTCAGCCAGTTGTCAGGTCCCGCGGACCCAACTGGACTTCCCGCCAGGACTCAACCATCCTGGACTTCAGCCTGGTGTCTGGTCCTAAGTCTTTCAACCCTGCACACTTGGTAAAGAGGTTAAACACACACAACCCTAACTTTAACCACTTTGTCATACATCAAAACCCGAGTTTGACCGTTAGTGCAAACTGCACCAACAATCTCCCCCTTTTTGATGTATTGACAACTCAGGTTAAAGTTAGAGAAAAACTAGCAGATACATGCAAGTAAATAAAAGATAAGCATGAAAGTACATGGTGCAAAATTAAGTAGCAAATAGAATTTTCTAAGCCTTAACCCTACTAAATATAGAATTTTCTAAGCTTTAACCCTATTCTCCCCCTTTGTCATTCATCAAAAAAAGACATACGTATATTAAGTTACGGAGAGTAGGATACAAAGCTAAGTGATAGGGAAAACTAGAGTTAGGAAAAATAGCCTAAAAAAAACTCCCCCTGAATCAATTCACTTAGCTTTCAAAACTAACAAATAGTTTTCAACAACATTATTTTTCAAATGAATTAGAAATATTTTCAAAGTTAAGCTTGACAATCTTTTTGAAAAGAAAATATATAAAACTACATATTTTTCAAAGTCAAAAGAAACTTTACTACTGAGCTTCAACTTACAAGAAGGAAGATGTTCTAAGAATTAGCTTTAAAAGATTCAAGACCATTAATTATTCAATTTATAAAACCAATGTTTCAAGAATATACCTTAGATTCGTTTGAAAATAGTTATACTTTAAAAATAATATCATAGACTTAATCAAAATATTCTTAAAATTAAGTTAGTTTGAGCTCCCCCTTAACTTGACAAGCCCTTAGAATTCCTTGTCAATTTCAAGTTAAACACTCTATTATGTCCAAGGGATATTCAAACTAAAAATATTTCAAAAGAATCATTTTTGGAAGTAAATCAATCAAAATATTTTGATACTTTCTAGTATAAAAATAAGCTAATAGTGGATTTAAAAAAACATAAGTGTTTTTATTTTAAAGTCAATTTAAAAAGGAGATCAAAAGTACGGATTTTTCAATGCTAAACAGACCCAGAAATATAGTCTAAGTGGTAAAAAAAACTAGTCTTAAATTTATAACTTAGCTTTTAAATTTTTTTTTTTTTTTTTTCGAAAATATAAAAAAAAATTTTAGGGATCAATATTTAAAATTGAAAATCCAAAGACCAGATGATTTTACTAAGCATAACCCTTACTTAATTTAGAGAAAAAAACATAAACAAGCCAAGCTAAGATTAGCATAGTTCAAGTAGAAGTCTAGTTCAAATCAACAGAAGTCAACCCTACTCAGTAGGGGTAGTCAAATGGGTACATGTCCAAGTCATCTAAGAGGAGGGACCAGGAGGATCAAATGGGCCCGGCTGCCATGCATCAAATCGTGCCATGATCTCGTGGTACTGTGCATTCCAGGCTTCTCTATCAGCTGTGAGGGTACTCATAATGTTGTTGTAGTAGCCTAAGTTTGTCTCTTGGTCTTCAATATGGTACGCTTCCACTTCTTCTCTGAGGCTCTGGACGTGCGTCTCGAGTCGTGTAACTCTCTCGTACAAGGTCGGTGGAGCGGGCTGATCTACCTCTGCTGCTAAGTCGGCAACGTCGACCTCGACCTCCTCGTCGGCAATGTCCTGTGCGGCTGGTCGGCGTCGCCAAGTCAGAACCCCGGTGCCCGAGATGTCTATACCCGCTAAAGAAAAGTTTCTAAATCCTATCTCGTCGAATTCGGTCATCGTGGTAATCTCGCCGTCAGCGATATTTCGGCCGTGGTGGTGGAGGATAGAGGTGATGACGTGGCAGTAGGGAGTGCGGATACGCCCCTTAGTGGATACACTAGAGGCATGTAAGATACAGTGGAAGAGGTGAAGGCCTATATCTATGTCCAGATGGTGGATAAGGGCATAGAGAAGAAAAGTGTGAAAGGGTTTCATGGTGGCTGTGTCCCTAGTGGACAAAGGGAGGATGCAGCGGACAATTACTCTGTAGAGAGCGTAGTCCTGAATCGGGAGTCGGGTGGACTGGAACTGCCCTCCTGCAGGGTCCATGTCTTCCCCAAAGAAATAGTTGTATAAGGTGTTCAGGTCAATATGAGAGTAGGGGGCATCGAAAGGTGGGTTCCTTGGAGGGTAGCAACAGAAGATGGACTGAGATGGTCGGAGTCCCAAAAATCGGTTCAGTAGGGTAGGAGTGATGCTCAAGGGCATTCCTTGAACGGTAGTGACGAAGCTCAAGTGGTCTTGCCTAATTATGTTGTTATAGAATTCTGCACATAGGGTGTTATTGATCGAATGTGTGCAGAATACGAGGTTATCTAGTTGATAGAAGTTAATTGCGGACATTGCGACTGGACAGGATTGGGAGAAGAAATGACGGTTAAGGTAGCTTGTTTTAATCGGAATGTAGGTGGTTTGTGCGAACTTGTTACAAAGTGCTAGGTTAGGAAATCTAGGGTCGGGACTGGGCTCATTACCGGGGTTCGACTGAACTGCTCGGCGTTTTCTAAGTGTAGAAAAAATAAGTGATTAAAGATAAAGAAGGAGTGTAAAAAAAATTGTAATTTAAGAAAAATTAATTGCACAACTAAATTTCATACCTTGGAGGCATGGTTGAGGCAAGGGAAGGCTTAGGTTCACTTGATCCACAAGAATGAGGCAAAGGGAAGAAGGAGTGTGAGATGTGGTGTGGGAAATGAGGGAGTCTCGGGTCCCTTTTATAGAGGTTGATGGGGGGGCGCCCGACGGGTCACGGGCGCCCTTTACAGGTTGGTTTCGCCTCGGGCAGGGAAAAGTCTGTAGGGGCGCCCGACAGGTTACGGGCGCCCTTCTCGAGTCGGTCGAATGCAGCTTTTGCTGCTTTGACTGGAGCTGGTACCTTTTCAGTGTTGTGAGGGGCGCCCGACAGTTTACAGGCGCCCTATGTACCAGACTTTTGAATGTTTTGACCAGGTTTGACTGTTTGACTCCGTTTGACTGTGTTTGACCATGTTAATCATAGTTTGACCCTGATTATGAGAGCACAAGCAAGGTGGTTTAATTTGAGCTTAATTTTCCTGTCTCACTGAATCTAGGGTCTTCAATCACGTTAACCTTAAGGTTGTTGTGAGCCAGGTTTGAAGGTAAAAAATTATTAAGAATTTCAATTAAGACTAAGGTAAAATTACAAGCTTTAGTTATTTGGGGATTAAAGTTAGAGGTATTTAAATAAAGTTTTAATAAAGGGTTGAAGTTCAATTAGGTAAATTTTAGGGGTTAAAGTTTAATTTGGTCGAATTTTAAATAACTTAAAGTTAGTTAAGATTTAATTAAAGATTCAATCATTGGAGTCTGAATAAAGATTGAAATTCTAATTAATTAAGGATTAAAGTTGATTTAGGATTCAAGTTTAATTAATTAATGATTAAAATTTGATTAAAGAGTTAGATTTTTAATTATATAAATTTTAATTAACGTTAAATTTTAATTTAATTAAAGTTAATTTAAGTAAAGTTTGATTATGCAAAATTTTAGTTAAAGTTAAAGTAGAATTTAATTAAGGTCAATGTTGAAATTTAATTAGATGAATTTTTAATTAAGGATTTAATTAGGTGAAAAATTAAGATTTAGATTAAGTTAAAATATGATTTAATTAAGAATTTTAAAGTTTAATTTTAACATTTAATTTGAATTTTAATTTTAAGTTTAATTTTAATTTTAATTTGAATTTGGTTATCCTTATTCATCTCACTCGGTCTAAGTTATCAATCAAGGGAGTCCTATGATTTTGTGAGATGATTTTGAGTTTGATTAGAAATGTTAACTTGACCTTGTTTTAGATCCAAGTTTAACAAGTAGTAATTTAAAAGTACACTTCAATAATTGGCTTCCAGGCCAGGGCGAGGCACAGTGGCCTTCTTTGGCCGAAGCCTTATTGGAGCAACAACCCTTTTCTAGGCAAAGCCGCTTAAAGAAGTTGGACTTTTAACTTACTCATTGAAAACCTTGGTACTAAATAGTACAAGATTCAAATTAACTTTGAAGCTAATCCTAAGTGCCCACCTGGGCAAAGGCTGATTTTGAGGTGCCAACTAGTTTGGTGCCTCCCCTTGGATTATAGGTTGAGTGCTTTGGGTTGTTAAAGTGGACTCTTAAATTTTCTTTGAATTTTGAATTAGTTAAATTTTTTAATTTGTCTTTATTAGGAATTTTTGTAATGCTTAAATTATTGTTGGGTTTTAATTTCGAATTACCCAAGTTTGTAATTTTCAGTTTTGAAGAATTGTTAATTAACTTGGGTTTATTTTCAAGTTTAACGGTTTTTGAATTTTCGATTACAATTGAACTATTAACTGAGTTAAAAACTTTATTGAGATAAATATTGATTTTATCGAGGGTTAGATTTTCACAATCTGAATTAACTTGGTCAATGTTTTGTTTAACCAAGTCAGAGTTGAGTTTGTTCTGGTCTGAAAAGTCTAAAGTATTGCAAGAAGTTTTTAACAAAATGTGCATTTCGGGAGGATTTATAGAGATATCTAATTTATTACAAGAACCTTCTACACAGTCAGATATTTCAGAGATTTGCTGAGAATCATGCAAGACATTTGTATTAATAATACTAGGGGTATTCTTGTAATTTACCTCAATCGCATCCCCTAATTTAGTAGGCTTTACCGTTGGTTCAGGCTCGACTTTAGTTGCAAATTGGACTTGATCTTCCATCTTTAAGTTTGGTTCTGTGATTGATTTAGTAGACTCATCTTCAGATTTAAGCTTAGGCTCATCCAGCTCCTTCAAATTCTCGTGCAATTCATTCAGCCGAGTCCATAGGTCATATGCGTTGTTATACTTTTCCAGTCTGCAGGAAATTTTGTTAGGCAAAACTGCACAAATTAATTTATTTACCTGCTTGTTCAGTTCATCATTTTGAGATTGGTATCTCAGGGCTAGCACGTAGTCGAAGTCTTGACTGCCCAAGAAGATCTCCATTGATCGCCTCCAATAGTCGAAATCTTCTGGATAGTAGTGTGGGGGCTCGTTGACATTTCGCCCTTGCATCTTATTTTGCGCCATTTAGAAATCTTGCACACAAAATACAAGTAGAAACAATATCCCAAGACTGGGTCTTGGATTAGTAGTGCGGGAAATGATGAACTAACCAAAAAGCAACTTGAACGGTGTTGCACCAGATTCAAGTAAAATCTAACGAACGGAAAAAGTAATCCAAATCTAGGCAACAATACCTAATTTAGATCAAGTGTAGCGAAAAACCAAAACTCAAAAAAAACTGGATTTCCCCCGGCTCTTATGGTGGTTGCACCGATATAGAGCGTACCAGGCTCTGATACCACTTGTAGGATCGATGCACGTGAGAGGGGGGGTGAATCACGTGATTTTTTAAAAAATTAAGGCGCTTTAAAAAGCGTGCACAGCGGAAATGAAATAAACGGAAAACAAACACACTAACACAAACGAATTTTACTTCGTTCGGAGCCTTCGTCGACTCCTACTCGAAGGCCCAGGTCCCTCGGACCTTTCCGTTGGGCAATCCACTAGTATTCTCTACCGGTAAGCACCGATAGAGTAAGCGAGTACAGAGGAATTGAAAGTGTGACAACCCCACACTTTCAAGCAATTAAATGCAATAAAATATTTATAAAAAAATATCTTTTTACCGACGTCCGGAGTAGGTAGACTCTTTCGGGGCAGCAGGACGTCGTCGGCTCGAAGTGTAGCGTTTCCGGAGCAAGGCGCGAGCGTAGAAAAACTTGAAAGCTTTGACAGAAGTGTTGTCCTTTGAAGAGGGTCGAGGCCCTCTTTATATAGGGCAGGGGGCGCCCGACATGCTCGGGGCGCCCCCCACGTGGCTCTTGATCCGGCGAGCCCTCCGGTCAAGGCTGATCTCTGCATCTTCGGGATCAGCTCTGACTGGGGCGCCCGACGCGCGCGGGGCGCCCGATTTGACCGGTCAAAGCGTCATCTTCAGGGCTTCGCGAGGGCGAGCTTCGGCAGCTAGCAGTGAGGTGGCACAGGGGGCGCCCGATTTAAGCGGGGCGCCCCGAATAGCGCTGCTGTCGGGGCGTTTACCTCTCTGCTGACCTTGGGTTGACTCTGGGGCGCCCGACACATCCGGGGCGCCCTGCTCAGCTACGGCCTCACTCCTTTGAGGCTCTCTGAGCTGCAGAATCATAGTCCTTCGGTCCTGCATCCAGGGTTAGTCCAAAACAAGGCTAGCACAATTTTATACGGACTAAAATAAGATACAATTCTAAGTTAATTAGATCCTGTCTCCCAGACCAGGATCTAACCAGGACTCAACTTAGATCACCTAAATGGGTCTAAGTTGGACCGCGCCTAAAATCCAAGATTGGACTCGTCCTCACTGGGTCGCTCCTCCAGTGACTTACCTTACTTACCCATTGTGCAGCTCTACTTGACTTCTTGACCCTACCAGGACTTCCTGCCAAGGCTCAACCACCTTGGTCTTCTTGCCAAGTCTCAACCAACTTGGTCTTCAGCCAGTTGTCAGGTCCCGCGGACCCAACTGGACTTCCCGCCAGGACTCAACCATCCTGGACTTCAGCCTGGTGTCTGGTCCTAAGTCTTTCAACCCTGCACACTTGGTAAAGAGGTTAAACACACACAACCCTAACTTTAACCACTTTGTCATACATCAAAACCCGAGTTTGACCGTTAGTGCAAACTGCACCAACACGTTGTTTCCGTTTCGAGCAGACGATGCTCTCGCCACCGACGGGGTCACGAGAAGGTGAGATGTGTGTGTGTTTGATCTTGCTTTTGTTCTCGGAGTTTTTCCCTCTGATTTCTCGGTATGGATCACGGTTGGTTTCAATTTTGGGATTGAATCTTATGGATCTAGGGATTCTTGGAGGATTTCGGAGAAGAAGGTTCTTGGATCTAGGGTTTCGTCCCGGTGCTCTCAGCTACACTCGGATCTGAGCAATGGTTTCCGTTGGCCACAATCAAGGTAAGGGATAGTGGATTTGTTGCTTAGTTTGGCTGTCCTGTTTGGATCTTGATTGCCTTGCTTTTGTTGTGGAGTTTCAGATGAGGTTGCTGATCGAATTACTATCTTGTTTTGATGCTGAGATTATTGTTAGTTGTGTAGATTTTGGCATTGTGCAGCTTTGAGTTAGTTTATTTGGGTTGATATAGTTTCGTTCGGATTGAAATTCTTCTATACCGTGATTTCCATTTGGAATTGCTAGTTTCTGTGAGTCTTCTCTGTATGTGCTTCATACCATGCTCTGAATTGGATTGTTGGGATGAGTTGTGATCAAACAGAATGATAATCGTGCTGGTGTGGATTGAGTGGTATCTGTTGGAGGCTCTGTTGTTGATTTCTGCCAAGAGTTTTAATCGATGGAATTGGTTCTTATGGTGTAATGTATCTGCTGCTGTTGATTTGGGTAAGGTTAGGGTATTTGGTTCTTTTGTTTTGATCCATGCCAGATTCTTCGATTGGTGTTTAGTTTGGTTTTGGGTTGAAATGGATTATGATTAGGGAATCATTATTTAGTTTTGTGTAGATAGGAATTGATTCCATTTACACCTAGTATGTAACTTAGCTAATTAATGATAGTATAATTAGCTAAGTTGTATTGGGATGCAGGATATTGTTTTCCGTGGCTATCTGCGTTGCGGAAATTATTTTTGGACGGAGGGTTCTCGACGCCTGGACTTCTTCATATCGAGGCGGGTACCTCTGACTTATCTTTTAGATTAGTCCTAGCTGATATGCTTGATATGCTATGTTTAGCGGTAGGGTAATGTATTATTTTATACCTGCTCTATCTTTGCTGATACTGTATTTGATATACCTGACATGTGATACCTACACCATTAGGATCTAGGCTATGGTGCATTATTTATGATCCTTGCATATCATATTGATATAGGTGGATTAGATAGTGGATGCTGTTTGACCAGAGTCATGCATCATCGTGCACTGCGCATCACTGTCGAATAGTGGCCCTTATGGGTGAGTCAGGTCGACAGTCATACTGAACTATCCATACGGCCACTCATGGGTTAGTGGTTGACGGGGTATGGGTAGTGTGCTCTATGCTGCTCCGCTCATGCACTCATGGGTTAGTGAATCGGAGCGTGGTAGCAGGCAGAGGTCCCTCCTTGAGTAACCCATATACCAGGAGTTGAGAGAGAGAGGTCTCTCCCCCATTTATATACATGGGGTAGGTGTTAAAACTCAGATAGAGATATCCTCCAGAGATGACCTGGGGCTGATAGTGATATAGCCAGGATAGGTGATGGCCTGGGGCTGATATAGATACCGCCAGGATAGGTTTTGGCCTGGGGCTGTTATTGATATAGCCAGGATAGGTGATGGCCTGAGGCGGATGTAGATATCGCCAGGATAGGTTTTGGCCTGGGGCTGTTATTGATATCGCCAGGATAGGTCATGGAGTAGGGGTGTTACACCGACAGCATACCGTCTACTCGGTTGCTCAGGAGTAGCAGCGGCAGAGTACGGACGGCAGTCACTGCTCTACGCAGGAGGGTGAGCGGACACTTGCCCGTGCTTGTTATACTTGGATGTTGCATTTGTTTGACATGCACATACAGGAGACCCTTATGTCAGTTTCGACGACTCAGCTACCTTGGTATGGTGTTTCTATCCCTGTTCCAGTTATGCTTACCACTGCATGTACCTGTGTTATTTCGATAGCCTATTACTCTATTGCTAGCTAGACTATCTTGTATATCTGATGAGATATTCGCTGAGTATTGTTACTCACCCCGTTAGCTCCCTGTTTTTGTTTCAGGATGATTGTCTGGAGTGCCTGGCAGCCTGTCCCAGTTCGCGTGTTTCTTCGAGATGATTCCGGGATGTTTCTATTACTTTGTTGGTGGTACATGTTGGTACCCTTTTTCTGTTTCTTTACTTTACTTTTCCGCTGCGGTATTCGTATTTGATTGTGTCCTTTTATATGGCGGTATAGTTGTACTTTTGTGAGCCATGGAGGTCTTGTGCTTGTGTTTGTCGTAAGTCGTACCGGTACGCAACTTTTATCGTCGTTTCGTTTTCGTTGATTTTAGACGGTTGTTCCAGCCCTATAGGTTGGGGTACTGTCGACTGAGGTGGTCGTAGATGCTTGGTTTCCGAATTGTCCGTCGGTCGAGGGAGTGGCAGTCCGGTCGGTATCGGACGGGCAGCTCCTTGGGGCGTGACAATTTTTTACAGCTCAATTGGTACCGGGATTCAGGAACTTTAGTACTTAGCCTGGAGGTCTAGAGTTCGAATCCTGGGGAAGGCAAAAATCCACTGGCCAGGGGGGGAAGTACTTGTGAGTAACGACTGCCCAAGAGGTCGCCAAAGGGGCCGTCAAATAGGATTTGGCCGCCCAAGGGGCCGAGGGCCGCCAAGTGGGCCGCCAGTTGGGCCGCCCAAGGGGCCAAGGGTTCGGGTCGTTACACAAGAAAAACCTTAGGGGTGTTTGATTTACTTGTTTTCAATTCATTTTCATTTTCAGTAGAAAATACGATTTTCTGGAAAACGTGTTTGGTTTATATTTTCCAATCTTGTTTTCCAGAAAAAGATAATGAAATAATTATTTTTCAGAAAATGAGAAATGTGATTTTCTGAAAAATGAAAATAGAAAATGAAGTAAACCAAACGCCCCTTACTTTTCTAAGGTTTTCCGATTCCGAGTTGCATGCCCCTTTTGTTGACGTGTCGGGTATTGATCATTACTTGGGAATCGTTGATTATGTAAACCAAATAAGATTTTCGTTGATAACCTTGAATGGATAACCATGATTATCAAGGATAATTCCCAACCAAACATACCCTAATTGAGCTTAGCCTAGCTTATATTCAAGCCGTGCCAGCATTAGCCAAGCCTAAGCCTAGTCATTCCAAGCCGAGCGCAGCTCAAGCCTAAGTCAAGCCTAGCCTAACCTAAGCCTAGCTGAGCCTAACCTAACTGTGTCCAAGCTGAGTCTAAGTCTAAGCCGAGCTTAACTTAGCCGTTCCAAGCTGATTTTAAGCCTAAGTTTGTTCCAAGCCTCGCCCAGACTGAACCGAGCTAAGTCTAGCCTAGCCGTTTCGAAGCTGAGCCTAAGCCGAACCTAATAGTTTGCAACCCCAGCCTTTTCCTCGATGAGCCCAGCCTAGGCTTAACAATTATACGAGCTGAGGCTAGCTGTTTCCATGCTGAGGCTAGCCGTTCAAGTGGACTCCAATTTTAGCCCAGCTGGAGCCGAGTCGCTCTTTCCTTGTGAGACCGTGTCGAGTAAAACGGGACACAAATTACTCAAAACCCACTCAAGTTAAGAAATACCCCGTTCAAAACAAAAAAGTGGGGAAAGGTTAGGAGAATAACATGGGGATAACATACGTCGACCCAGGTGTCCTACACGGTTGGTGTTATAGTCATTTATAGAGAAATAACTCAGAAAATCGAGCAGATAATCACCTAGAAGGGTATTTTCTCTGACTTCGCCGGGATCGACCTTTGGCTATTTCTGTAAATCTACCATACTTTGGGGGTCATTCTTGAACATCATTATTCATATCTAAGATCACAATCTAATATGTCAGCGTAGAGCAATTATCATGGAGGAGACTGTGGGTGACACGAAGGCAAATGTGGACTCACAAAGATCCTACAAACACTCGGCAAGTGGTTACAATGGACGCCGAAGTTAGACTTGGAGTAATTACTCCGACGCTCAAATTAGCATACGACTCGAGTAGGACTGGAGAAGTAGGAGAGTCCACAAAATTGTATTCGCATATATGCGCCTGCGGGAGCATACAAACTTTTATAGAGATATAGCAATGCTCTCACGTTCTCTGCATGTTCTGAGATGAATGCGTACGTTGCCCACGTCCTTCGAATAAATGTCTATGTTATCCACGTTTTCCAGAATAAACGGTTACATTGTCCTGTTCTCTAGGAGAGGACGACTACGTAGTCAACGTCTTTTGAGAGAAACGATTCAACAGACCACGTACGATGGAAGTCTCGCCCGAGGGAGTCGAGCGATCGGGCTGAGGGAGTTAGGAGACTCAGCTGAGGTAGTCAAGCGACAGGGCTTAAATAGTCGGTTGACCGAACCGAAGTAATCGTATGACCGAATCGATGGAGTTTGAGTCATACGTCTGAGCTAGAGTATTTGGGTTGGCCGGATTGGAGGAGTCTAATAGATCGCTTTGACTTTCATCTCATGATCCGACCACATGTGACTTTCCATATCCATCACATCAATCATCTTTTGCTCATGTCAAATGGCCCTGAGGCTATGATGTAGCGGAAGGGTGACTAGTCGTCATCTGAGGTATCCACGGTTCAATTTCCAGCTACGACGTATTTGTAGGAATTTTTTCTTCAAATAAGACGTGAATCCTGAGACGCTGGGCTTCTAGACCGCCCACCGTGAGCATTTTCCAATTTACCCTAGTGGTCGATAGAAAATTTTTGTAGGGCCAAATCGGTCGCCCGAGGTTCGACGTTACCCAACCTAATTTCTTTTTCAGATTTTTTATTATAGCAAGATGATTACATTCTTTTCAGCTCATCATAACCCGTCCTCTTTCATATCTCTCATATTCTTGCGATAGAGGTCGGAGACTCCTTTATCTCCATGGACCGGATTTCAATTATGCGTAGACAAGTAGAATTAGATGGCCAATCTACTACATGTAGACATTATTGATATTGTCAGTGGTCCCATCTTTGGAGAAAGAAATTGGCCCTCCATTTCTGATGTGATTCTGCTACTGCCTGAATGTGATTCCAATTTTTAAAGTGAGATGGTGATGAACACTTTAGACCACATATGTCACGTTCAATGTGCTTTGGCATTTGTTCTTGTCAAGCCTTTAATTTGAGAATGAATTCCAGTAGAAGAATTGTCTACTGCTGATGGAAGATATATAATATTTTTTCCCTCTAATGTGTTATTTTTAAACTTGAGAATGATTTGAAGGTTAGCAATGTTTTTTTTCCCAACGGATTGACGAAGTTAGTATCTCTTTAGGTATTTGTTTTGTAATATCTCATCAGGTGTTTGATCTTCCTATTACAAAGGGTCATTGTGCTAAAGTAAAATGTCATTCGTGATTTAGCTCCTTCTAGGGTCATCCTAGAGGGATCGCTAAAGTGACAATTTCACTTTATCAAGAGGGTGAGCAATGTTATTCAAATGCAACATAAGTCTTGTTTTCTTAAGCAAGTTAAGATGAGCTTGAACTTTGATTGTGACCGAGAACCAAATTTCTTCTTTTCCATAAACACATATATGATTTTTCTTAAGCATGATTATAACTTATGGTTATCACATAAACAAACTCTTTTTCATGATTATAACTTATTGTTCTTTAAAGTAGAACAATAAAAGAATCAAAGTTCAAAACTTAGATGGAACAAATACAAGTGTTCACAAATTGTGCTTCAATTTTATCTAATACGCGAATTAGTGAAGAAAGTCATCTAACTCCGTGTTGGTCGGGCAAAGTTCACACATAGAGATTATCAAAAAAAAAAGAAAAAAAGCATGCATTGACATAATTTATACCTTACTATGATGTATTTTTCATTACCTCTCACACGCGCTCAATTTGTATTTGCCATCTTGGATTATTTAGCATGAGCACACCTGGTAACATACATCATTTGAAGCAACAGACTTGCACAATCCTCTTATTTACAAATTAAACATATTTGACGCTCAGAAACATGCTGAAAATATTCTATGGACAATGAAGGCGAGGCAACATACCATGTATAATGCTGGCAAACAGGCACGTATATTCATCACAACGATATGGGCATGAGCCGCGGTGAGAGATAGATCAGTATTAGCAGCAGGAAACAAGGCTGGCAGGTTGAACCTGCCGATAGTATCCTGGGAGACGAGTATCCGACGGTTGGTGATCCTGCTGATGCCTGAACTAGAAAAGTTGGAAGAATAGGCTGGTAGATCCATCTGCAAATGACCGGAGATCTGCCGTTTTAACCAGCGCCCTGCACAATGGACATGTCCGTTCTCTCTCGAACCTGAGAATGATGCAAATGTAATTACTGGAAGCACATCGGGGAGAGGACGTGTTCCTTGTTAGTTGCTAAGAGAAAAATACTGCATTGGCAAGGAAAACCTTTGGGAAGCAAAGTTGCATTTGTGATAACAAAAAATTCAGTCAATGGTGTCTGGAACTTCAATTAGCAATACACATTGAGTTTGCACATAAAATATATGTTAGGTTGAATTCCATCAGCCAAGTCAACTCATAAATAATAATAATAATAATAAATGGCAATGCAATTCTGAGAGATGTCTACATTACAGAAGATGATGCACAGGGCAGGCATGAAAGGATACAAAATGAACAGGCGAGAGTTTACCATTCAGAGACACAGTCCTCACAGAAAATGTGTTTACATTGAAGTGAGATAGGAGCATGCATTTTTTCTTGGCAAATGGTGCAAAGATCACCAGCTGCAACTACCTGCATCAATTCCATGACATGAGAATATATCAAAATTTTAGTTGTCTTCCGATCACAATGAAATTCGTATGTGACTTTATGGGTAATAAATCAAATATTCAAGTTGGCAAAAGGCGATTTGTTCGTCCCCAGTGCTCCTGTCAATCCGTCCCAGGGTCAACACGAAGGATGTAAATCACGGGGACTACTAGCCCGGATGTTGTGGCTAATGTGTGGGGAGGGCGGGCACATTGGCTTTGACAAGTTTTGACCCCCAGACCTCAAGTTGGCAACACCCGCACACTAACCATCAGTCCATCCCGTGGAGACTAATAAATCAAATATTCAAGGATAGACACAAATGCAAAATTTTTAACAAACTGATATCCCAGGGATGGTGTAATTTATGGTTAAGGCACTAACCAAACTAGATATGATCGTCTATGGCAGTTCAATGTTGTTTCAGTATAAAACAGTAGCGCCTTAATTATGCTCTAGCTTGTAGGGGTTCTCATCCAGTTCCCTTTTCTATTTAATGAAAAATTGGATTGCCCAAAATTGATTAATGATTTGTGTCTAGGGGTGCAAATGAGTCAAGCCGCTAGCGAGCTATTCAGGTCTCGGTTCGGAAAAAAGTTCGAGTTCGTTCGATTACGTTAACGAGCTGAGCTCGAGCTTAACAATATTTGGTTCATGAGCTCGAGGAAATATTCATTTAGAGGCTTGCAAACACACGCGCGCGCACACACACACTTGGATTAGTGTTCAAGCTAAACAAAATTTAAAATTAAAACATTTTTAGGTGCTCATGGGGTATTCACAAGGTATAGTATATGTATTTAGGATGCTTAATAGCATTTTATTTATTTATTTTTTTAGCTTTGGGGTTAAGCCGATTAGATTTTGCCTTTAAAGTTTAGGAGTTAAGTTATAGTGTTCAATCTAAAAAAAATTAAAACTAAAATTTTTTTGATACTCTCGGGATATAGTATATATATTTAGGATTTAAAAAAAAATGGATTAAAAAGGAATTGAGACGGCTAGATTTGATCCAGGCGCCTCAATCATCTAGCTTAGGGGAAAACGAACCATGCCATGCTCGAGTCTCTTACTATTCGGCTCGGTTATGTTCGAATACACTCCTATTCGTGTCGTATTCTTATGCCCTAAAAACTCAGTATTCCAATGGTAAAGGAAAGGGAGTTCATGATTTTCCACTAAATTATCAACAAGTTATTAATCAACGTCTCTATTGAGGCACATGCAAAAAAAAAACATTATCAGTATCCAATTCTTGCAAAAAAATTTCCGTCTCATTTTTCACTCAGTTACTCTTCTTGTTTGATTTCCATCCTCTCTTTTTTTACTCTGAACAGAATGCACCAGTAGCACTATAAATTCAACTCAATGACGAGTTACCAGGGTCCCATCTATTTAGGGTCAGCTTCGTACCTCAATCGAGTTGTATGAGTAAAGGAGCTAAGCATTCAAGAAAAGATCACTTAAACCAGGAAAAACTGATCGAATATTTAATATATAGCAAAGAACGCCTCACAAGAACACACACCAATCAGAATCAGATTATAATAGGTTTTCATATAGTACATATACTAAAATTTTACCTGCTCTGTAGTTGCATAAGAACCATAATATATTTTTTGTGATAGGGCTTTCAATGCAGCAAAAAATGATTGAATCTGGAAAAAGAGAATAAACAATTTGGTATTGTTTCTAAACAAAACTGAAGAGTAATTGTTGGATTTATGAATAGTACCAAAATTCAGCAGACGAGATACTAATTACATACAAGAAGAACAACATACTTTCTCAATGACTGAAGTCAACTTAAAAGTCAGGTATAGCCCTGTAGTGAGGGATGAAAACAGGCTCCCATATTCCTTGTTCAGGAAGAACCGGTACCAAACAGGTGTTGGTAATAGAGAACGGTATAGTAGCAGGAAGTATTCAACAAGTGTTAACAATTTCCCCTGAAAAGAAATAAAGAAACAGTTTATGTTGTGCTTCAGCTAAAGCTGATGTGCATCTTGAGCTAAATACATCTACGAGGTTACTTAATTACCAAATACTGTATCGAGCTTAGCAATTTCACATAATTACAAACTTGGATTGAATACTCATGCACAACTATTAGATTATCTAATATATTCCTATGTATGCATAGAAAATAGATCATACAAGAGGTAACTAATAACAAGCCTTGGCATATTTATAGTCTCATGTTGTGCATGACTATCTCAAGGTCAAAATATGCTTTTCCACACCAATACTTTATATGTTCAGATGGTAACTCAACATGACCCTCATAGTTTGTGTTAAAGGCACTAATTACATTTGTTACTACAGATATTTTCTGTAATGACGGAGAGAATGGTGTTAGTAGGCCTAAGAAGACTTGCAAGAGGAAACTAGTATTCCGAAGTTGGAACTAAGTTCGAAGCCAATAACCAAGACAACTTTATTCAACTTTGTTTCCGAATTCACAATAAATGATTTATAGATCCATACAAAGTGGAACAGAGTTACAAAGCAGCTCTACTTTGACCGCAATTCAAATAATATCAGTTAATACCATTAATATTCTTCTAGAGATTATTTGTCACTTGTTGCATGGTATCTTATCTAAATATGTACAAGCTACTTGAAGAAAAATTATAGACATATTTAAGAAGAACAATTTCAAACGAAACATGTTGGATTACCTGCTTTCGATAGTTATGCCCTCTACTATTTGTGTAGCAGATCAACAGCAAGCACTTAAGAACCATGGCTGCCTGACGCATTAAAATATCTGAAATGTGTGCAACAGGTCAAGAGAAGTTATCACTCCAGGTGATAATTTAATGCAAAGATGCAACATGTTAACTACCCAATATATCTCTAAAACTTAACAAGAAATCAGTAAAGGAATAATTAAATCTTGAAAAATACCAATGAAAAAAAATCAAAATTTGGGAACATTGATTATTCTTAATTTTTTTTATCATAGTGAATGCATGTATTCCTAGGCATTAAGGTTCTCTTTGATAATGAAAAGTACAAAAGTTGAGAGAAAATATGTTTGCAATTTGTAATTATAATAGTAACACCTTATATGTAAGACTCTTAGAACACCTACTAACTAAATACCGCATCAGGAACTAAACCAATAACCATATAACCGTAATTCTAATAATTCTAACTCAAATAAAAAACGTTAAACATCTCTAACATTACTATTTACATGAAATAGAAAAATATCTCGTGGGGGGAAAATGAAAACGAACTCAAGACATTTGACAAAGGAAAAGAACTAAGATGTTTGACAAAGATGAGGATAACACAATACTAATACAACAATTGAGGAACTCTGCTGATGTAATGCCTTAGATTGGTCTTCAAAAAGTTGAAGGCTCGACAAATTTATGATTTGATCTAATTTTCAGGTGGATACAATTTTCTGTGGGGCAATCTACTCTCATACCTCTCTGAAGTTTCAACAAGATTTTGATGTTAGCGAAGACGGAGAGACAATAGAAAAAGGAGAGAAATTAAGATTCCAATATCTGCTCTTATGGTGAGGTAGTTGAGAGAAAAAGATATTGCAAGCGAGATTAAGACTAAATAATCTTTTCAAATGCATTTAATAAAGGGAGTGATAAAAGCATTGTGGGCATAAGTGAGATTAAGGTTTTAACATTATCTAAGAGGGAAAAAATATTGGAAACAGGCTGAGTTTGGTCAATTTTTCTCCAGAAGTAACAAAGACACTATAAAACATATATACAAAATGAACAAAAGATAAGCATTTATGGTGAAAGCCAAATCATGAGTTTGTTGTACTTCTTGGTATTTGTATTTTTAATCGAGTCGATATTGATTTTTTTTTAGCTAATTGTTTAAGTGGGACTCTTCTTTTAAGGGCACAACTGGACCACTAGGCTTAAGACTAAACTCATGTTTTTTTTCAAATTTCCCCAGTTGGCTTGGACCACTAAGCCTAAACTTTAGACCAAGTTTGGGCATGTTTGATAGCCGCGTACCAAGGTGCCAATACAAAGACATGGAGAGAAGGGGACATAGCGAGGAGCATAGGGCACTCCGTCACATCAAACTCTCAACCTCCACCTAAGACATTTGGAAGAAAACGTCAAACCTTATTTAACCCACTAAAATACAATGACACCAAGCTGAGAGGAAAAATTGTGTACGGTGTTGTATTGGGTTCATTAAGAGATAACAACAACACCATATATACAAGGCTCAGATATAACACCCAATAACTATATAATGGATGTTCAACTTAAACCATAACCACGTAACTATTAGTCACAACAACTCTGACAAAAACAAATACAATATTGAGATAGATTTGCATGAGCTAAAGAAACAGGTGCAGTGGAAGCAAGTTAATGCATATGGCATGTTAAAAAAGTTTACATTGTTGAGAAGTAGAAATTTTGATCAGATACAGTGGTAAATTAATCTATTACGTGACAAGGATGAAGTTTCATCCAATTCATAACACTAGGAAGATAGAAATCAGTGTTGCAGATACCATTGACCATGATGATAAAGATGGCATGCCAAAACGGTGGTATTTCTTTCGGGGGTAGCATGATCAGTGGGTACAGAAGATCATCATTCCTGTACCACCAGTATACTCCGAATATATGAATTATGAAGATGAAGGTAATCCCAACAAGAACAGATATTTTTCTCTCACCCTGCACAAACCAAAATCAGAACATCTAGTTCATTGCAGAAAATTCTTCATAGGAAAAATCCAGATATAAACAATATACTCAAAAGTGAAACCTAACAAAATATTTTCATTATATCCAATATTCAATTCCCTTAGTTAGGATTCCTAACTATCATTTCTATTCCAAAATTACTGGAGGCAACTAAACATTCCAAGTACCAATATAGATCTAGAAACAAGGCTTGGATAAATACGCACTTTAATTTTCTCACGGAACACTATTATCTATCATTAATTTGCATATGGCTGCAGTATATTGTTCGTTCAAAGAGTGTCATAACAGTGGGATCAGGTATATATACCTTTAAAGCAGTCTGTTTCCTCAGAATATCATTAGACTTGAACGTCACTGCGGCAATCCAAATAGTTACGAAGAAACCTGTCAGATTGCACAAAGGTAAAATATCGTATAGGAGAAAACATAAAATCTATGGTCTTTTCAGTCAGTCTAACAGACATGACAAGCCTATTTTAAGAAAGTTTATTTTATAAGGATTTGATACTAAGGTAATAGATTACAGTTCACAGCTTGTAAATATTGAACACATACTCCGATAATAGATGATGTTGTAGAACACTCCGAGTGAGCAGGTAACTTGCTGAATGGAAAATTGATGAGCAAGAAAGTATCATCTTGTGTACCCAAACTTTCATACGCCTTGTCCAAATACATCATCTTAAGGCATGGAGTGTTGATACTTGATAGGGATGATCAATCAACTCGAAGAAAAAAAAACAAAAAAGACAGAGAATGATCGAAATTACTATCACTCCTGATATAATCCCAAGAATCCCCTGGAAACCAATCAATACTATCACATAAGCATGACCGCATGGCATCTCTTTCACAAGTTTTCTTAAATTTTAGAACATAGCACGTGATCTTATGAAATGAATCAGCTCATGCAGAGATTGTGTTCATGGACATCACAGTGGAGAAAAAAAATGGAAGAACGGATGTTGATACTTGACAGTCATACCTTGCAAATGCTGTCTGATGAAAACCACCAAGAGCAATAGCGAGAATGGTAGTATCTGTTCGATCCACCTTGCTATTTGCTGTATATCATATCTCTGATACACAGAGTCTCTACTACTGCCTCCTGTGGCGTTTGCCTCTCCATCCACACTCCTAGCACCACCGGACGAGAACGACGACGACGCCGGCGATGAAGATGTTGATGAAGCCGACTCACCAACTTCATCGCCACTCCCTTCACCTCCTACTTGTCTTCCCGGTGAAGAAGAAATGGACTCGATGGGAGAACCAGGACCGCCGGAACCCCCTTCTGTCCCAGTTCCCGCAGCAGGAGGCAGCGGCAGGCTCGCCCCCGCCCGCAGACTCTCCTGATCTCCCACTCCAATGATTCGAATCGCCACCTCACCCTCGCTACCGGTAGATGCCGCAGGCTCACCGGTGGCCCTTCCGGAAGCACGGCCTATCAACGCGGACGCCTCCGAGCTCTCCTCCTCCGCGCGACCCGCCGTCGCGCGCAAAATCCCCAAGTGCTCCAACGCATCCGAAAGCCACGCGCGGATAAAATTGGAGGGAGTAAGCTGTAGACTGTACCTCCTCGACGGACTGTCGCTGGGGGAAGCAGACCGGCTCCGTTGGGATCCCAAACTTGCGCCGGAGGACTCCATCGGCGATCAAATCGGAGCAGTAAAACTTCAAAACAAAACTTCGATGACTGAGTCTGATCGACGGCGAGAGGGTTAAAGAGAAACCTTCAACGATCTCGATCAAGATCGGAGGAGGAAGACGATGGTAGATGATCTTTCAAACGTAGAAGATGCGAGAGGATCGGGTCTCGCCCGGCGACGATTTCCCTCTTTTTTTATTCTTTTTCTTCTGATTTACACGAACATTTGGAGAACCAAAAAGGTACGACTTTAGGTACGAGGAGTTGCAGAGTGAAGATGTGAGAGAGCGTCGGCGGATTTTATTATTAATTGCCTTGTCTCCGTTAAGTCGTTAACCAAATATTTCACGAATAAAGAAGATATTTACATCGAATTATAATATTAATAGAGAAAATTTCATTCTACACCTTATAGTTTTATAAAAATCGTCCCTCTATTCATTATATCCTATAAATATTTTTTGTGGGCGATTAGTTGTGTTTAAGTATCCGTGATTCGATTCCTAACTATGATAAATTTTATAGAAATTTTTTCAATAAATGAGACGCGCAATTATGAGATATTAAACTTTTGGACTGCTTATTGTGAAGGCTTTTCGATTTATCTAGCGACCGATGAGAATTTTCCGTTGAGTCGGACCGATAGTCTCAAGTTCGACGTTACCAACCTGATTAATTATTTTTTTTATTTTTATCATATAAATATTTTTTAAAATTGCCCTATGATTCTTATAAATATTTGGGCAAAACATTAAAAGTGTGTCCAACCGAAGAGAAACATTGAGCGTCCTGTTAAAAAAAACAAATGGGCGTCTCTTCAAACATTTTATGTTGAAAATACTCCTTCAATTCAATGTTACTGTAACAATCACGTGTAGCTACTACAACATATAAAAGGTGCCCCCGGGGCTATGGTACAGCGGTAAGATCACTAGTTATTAATCCAAGCATCCGCGGTTCGATCCCAGCTACGGTGCATTTTGCAGGAATTTTTCCTCCAAATGGGGCGCGAACCCTGGGACGCTGGGCTTCTAGACTGGCCACCGGGAGCGCTTCCCGATTTACCCTGATGACCGTTGGGAAACTTCCGTGGGGCAGAGCCGGTCACCCCAGGTTCAATTTGTCTGCTGCCTGATTCATCATTTTTACAACATATAAAAGGTATCACAGAGCTATAGTATAGCGAAAGGATAGTAAGTTATCGCTAAGGTATTCGTGGTTCGATCCCTTATTATGACGTACTTTACAAGAATTTTTCTCCAAATGAAGCACAACCACAAGATGTTGGGATTCTGGATCGTCTATCGCGAGTGCTTCTCAATTTATCCTGATGGCTGATGGGAAACTTCTGTTGGGTTAGACTGGTAGCCCTAAGTTTGATTGTTACTCGATTCATCATTTTTCAACATGTAAAAGATATCAAATAGTCATTACGACGTGTGTATAAGCTACCCAATAACTACTATAATAGGTTTAAGGTGAGTTTAAGATTTAGAAGTTTTGACAAATAGCTATTACAGCGACCCAATAATTACTATAATATGTGTGTATAAGCTACCCAATAATTACTATAATATGTTTAAGGTGAATTTAAGATTTAGAAGTTAAGATTTACATCACGTTGAAGCTACCAAATATCTGTTATGATGTGTATATAAGATACTCATTAGCTATTACAATATACTTAGAGTGAGTTTAAGATTTAAGATTTACATCGAGTAACAGCTATTTACTAGCTATTATAATATATTTAGAGTGAATTTAAGATTGTAACAATTACATAATAACGTCTACAACCGTTTTAAAATGATTTGGATGGAATTTAAAT
This sequence comes from Boesenbergia rotunda, assembly GCA_024364735.1. Taxonomy (NCBI): domain Eukaryota; kingdom Viridiplantae; phylum Streptophyta; class Magnoliopsida; order Zingiberales; family Zingiberaceae; genus Boesenbergia; species Boesenbergia rotunda. The sequence continues at coordinate 12,896 of JAGFNQ010006145.1, read as the reverse complement.
AATTTTGACTAATTTAATAAATATTTTCTTGATATATTATTGTTTTGAGATCTTAAACCCTAACTCACTCTAAAACACTTGGTAGCGGCTAGCTTTTATATGTTCTATAGCAAATCGATAGCTTATATGCGGTGTACGCTAAATTTTAAATCTTAAATTTATCATAAACACTGATAACTTTTATAACAACCTTGGGTCAAATAGTATTTTTGAGACATTAAAAAGCACCCTTTTCATTTTTGATTTTGATTTTTTTATTAGAAACGTGTTTTTGATGATTTATAAAATTTGAGGTCGCCCTTCTGATTTTTTGCATGCTTTTTGTGAATGTTATTGAGATATCTTTATTGTGAAGGCCAAATAGATGGTAAAAAATACTTACCCGATATGATACTTTTGTTAATTTATTTCAAAATTAATACGGAGGAGATAAATTACGGAGATTACTAGTCCGGATATTGTAGTTAGCACGTGAGAAGGATAAACACATTGATTTTATCAAATTTTGACCTCTAAGACTCCAGATGGTAACACTGCACACGTTAGTCATCGATCCGTCCCGTGAAAACATGAAAGACCAATTAGGTCGATGTAGGAGATGATCAAATGCTAAACAACGGAATGAAATATTGAAAAGAAAGAGCTTCTAAAATGAAAATCCCAAACGCATAGATCCTTTTGATAAGAAGGTAAATGAACACCGATAATGTGAAAGAGAATTTACGTGTTGATATACACCGATAATGAATCAACGTCAGAAAGCAATTTGAGTCGGGAGATTAATCTACTTAAAAAGGATTTTCAATTTATCTAACTTATAATGAAAGTGAAAATGAACAAAAAAAATTATTAAGTAATTCATTTTGGTCAATGGATTGATGATTGCTAAGATATTGATGAAAATACATTCAAAGTTAAAACAATAAGAAAAACTCAATAAATGTAGTGCTCATATTTCTATAAAATATAGTTAGTCTTAAAATTCATTTTGAAAAAAAAAAGAATATCATAAAGAGTTCGGTGGGGGCAAGAAAGATTTATGGGAGTGAGTGAATGAATCAATGAATGAATGAAGGCAAATAGCATCATTTTTGCTGTCGTATGAAGCAAAGCAAGCCTTTTGCCATCACATTGCAAGCTTGGAAGATCTCTTTCTCGCCATCACTTGCTTGATTTTGTTGTTTTTTTTAATGTTTATGCTCTTTTTGATAAAATTATCTATTTTGTCATATTGTAATCGATTGAATAACTTGTTATTTTATTCAAAGAGAAATTTGTAAAGTATATATTGTTCCGGAAGCGAACGATAGAGATGGTGAGTCACCAAAATACAGCCCACGGGGAGAGGATGCCCACGCCAATGAAATTAACACGAGCGTTAAAAGGGATACACCGGAAGATTTTTCGATGGAGACATCTCCGACGCTCAAGTCAGAAATCTTATCTTTTTCGGAGGACAACGAGGAATCAAGTTTGCTATAATTTTGGAAAGCTCAACTCCTTTACCTGGATGCCGAGGCATCTTATATACTTGAGGTCTTTATCACACGTGCCCCACGTTTTTCTCCACGTCCCTTAATCATCGATTACTTGATAGATATCCTTTCATTTGGTAACGGTCAATATGATCATTAAGGCCTTAATTATCGTGTGTTGTGAACAATAACTATCCGACGACTTTCCTGTTCTAGAAGGAGGAACGGATACTTGAAGTTGGGCTTTCTGACCCCTTTGTTGATCTTTGAGCTTTACTCTCGCGAGTCAGTCTCGGAGTCTCATCTCCCGAGCTGACCTCAGGGCCTTCATCCATTTTCCCATGATAGTCTCAGGAACTCGAGACCCGATCTGACCTCGGGGTCTTTCTTCCATTCTCCCGAGGTAGTCTCGGGAGCCCGATAGCTGATCTGACCTCGAGGCTCTGATTTGGCAGACCCTGTCACATAGCTTCTCTGTACCACGTATTCATCCCGAGATGTTCATTCCTATCAGATATCAAATACTTGGAACTGGAATATTTTAGTCATAATTAAGTACAGTTGAAGTAATATAGGGTGAAATTGTTATTTTAGCTGCTCCTACTAGAACGGCCCATATTTTCTATTCAATGGTTGTATATATGATTTATTTTATTTGTGTTAGAAATAATTCTTTATTTTTAATAATTATATATGTTCCGGAAGGAATCAACGTCGATGGCCAATCACCAGGGTTCTGCCCACGCGGACGCTGACGATTGAAGAAGAAGTCACCCCCTGCGAGATCAACATGAGTGTTAGGAGAACACGCCGGAGGTTGTCCTGCGGAGCCCACTACGACGCTCAAGTCAGTGCCTCGATGGAAAGGATGAAGGAAAGGCAAGACAATAGGTGTGTAAGGAAGAATGTGTCCCCCCCTTACCTGAGGGGTTGGAGTACCTTTTATACCTAGGGCGGTAGTCACACGTGTCCCACGTTCTTTTCCACATCCCCTTGATTGTCGATTACTGGATAATCTTTGTAACGGCTCTTGCAGCCATTAAATCCGAGCCATTGCGCTAATTAGGGCTTTAATGACCACGTATTAAGGGTCATGATTATCCCGTGATAATTGATGATGATCATCCATAGATCCGAAGGAAGGGAACGGTTGCTTGAGGTCGAGTGCTCTTTGGGCTCCGCTACCCCGAGATGGTCTTGGGGTCTTTTGGCCCGGGGGGTCCCGGGCGTTTGCCTTCCCGAGGTGATCTTGGGGACTTGATATCCTAAGGTGATCTCGGGCGTGTGTCCTTCTGGAGCTATCTCAGAAGTATGTTTACCCGAGGTGGTGTCGGGAATCCTCCTCCCGGCGAGGTCTCAGGAGTCGAGGAAAGAGAATCGTCCAGTCTCGATAGATCTTGCCATATAGTTTCTTCAGTCCACATGTCAGCCTCGGGGTGCTCGACCCCATCAATATATATGATTTATTTTTTTATTTAATGGTTTTATATATCTTGATTTTGTTATGATTAAATAACATGATTTATTCGTTGAGTATTTGTTATAATTTTACGTTGTCTGGCAATTCAATACAATCCTCTTCCTTTATTCGGATTTGGAATTGACCGTGACTGGGTCGTCACCGACAAAGTTGCATTAGAGACAAAATCAGAGTGACATCTACTAATGAAAAATTTCGAAAGACACGTTTAAGATGGTATAGACATGCACTTAGGCATGTACTTAGGCGGTCAGTAAATGTCGCAGTTAGATAATGTAAAATTATAACAAATATGCATATCAAATGATAGATAAGAAAGCCAAAAAATACTTAATTAGTAACAATAAGATAAGATAAATTTATTTAAATATAGACGATGTCTATAGAATCCATTGACCTTATTTAATAGGATAAAATTTAGTTATTATTGTAAATAATAGAATTAAATCGTCATAATTATTTGATCATGTCGTTGAGCGAGGTGGACTCCCAAGAGCAAGATGGCACTGAGAACTGCTTCTGCTGGCACCCTTCCTGCAAGAAAGATAACCGTCAACAATCTACCGAGAGAATTCCCCGGCAAGGCCCTCCGACGATCAAGTCAGTGTCCGACGAAGAAGATGAAAACTGGAGAAGAAGAACTATAGCAAAAATTACGCATAACTATGGGTGAAGGGAGGAGAGCCTTATATTGCCGGGAGAGCCGACAGCCTCTGCCCAACTTCTGCCACATTTTGTCTCATGTGGGGACAGGATCAGGGGTCACTGTCAGCTCTCCGACCGGCGCCACCCATCCTGACATATGCAGGGGCACCATGGTACGGGTTGTCAGAGTTTGTCAGGAAGGTACTGTGTCAACAGGATATCCACGATTCGGACACAAGTGGTGTCAAACCCGAGCCAACCCGTGCCGACTCTGGTATTGCCTTTATCAGTGTGGAATCAGAGGGTAGGTACTGCCAAGTCTGCCATAGATAATGATAACTCCCGAGCCGGAATGCACCAAAAGAACATGTCAACCGGCTACCCTGAGTGAGATCCTGCTATGCAGCCAATGCCATATGGATTAGAACATGTGACACATTGAGTCGTGGGGTACTCGGACCCGGCCAGACCGACTCATCCTTCGGAGAATATGACTATAACAAAGGGACGACATCGATCGGGTGTCGACCGGGTGTTGATCGGACGACCTTAGGGTGAGCACTCGGTGTCTCTCGCTGGGGCTAATTTAGACTATATCTAGTTAACTTTCTAATCGGGCGTCCCGACCCGAGTGACACTCGTTTCATACCCTGCCACGCCGGGCTGTTGGAGTTCTCCTAGCAATGACCTGTCTCCATGAGACGTCATGCTGACCGACCGAGCTACCCCGTAGGATAGGTCGGGATCATTATTATTAGTGATTATAATTATATTAGTTAATAAAATTTTTAATGGCATGGGAGGTTACAGTGTGAGAAGTTACGGCGAGAGAAATCCCAACAAAACTTCAGTGATTAGCGACGAACTATTTCCGTCGCTATTCCTTCGCTAAACGATAATAGCGACGGAAAGAGCATCGTCGGTTCTCGCACCGTCGCTGGTCAGGGGTAGTGACGGATACACAAACTCCGTCGCTATTAGCGACGAATTTTAAATAAACAATCCGTCGCTATCAGCGTTGGATACATAACCCCCGTCGCAAAATACCAGATGCAGGTGGTGACGTGTACAAAACTAATTAGCGACGGAAAGTCAAATATCCGTTGCTATTAGCAGGGATTTAGAAAATATCCGTCGCAAATTCTTGGAAATTTCCAACATGTTTGCTTTGCTTTTCTCCTTCCCATATTTACATTCAATATATACAAAACAATATCCAAATAGATAGTCTAAACAGATATCATGCACCACAACAAATATCCAAACACATACATACATACATACATACATACAAAACACATATCCAAACATATGTATCAAATACATACATACAAAATACATATCCAAACATATCATATTAATATCCAAATGAACACAGAGTCAATATGTACATGAAAAATAATAGTCTAGTAGAGAAACGATATATACATGAACACATCAAAACTGGATCAAAAGGAACAATATTCCTGCATAGTAAAAGAGAAACGATATAAATAAAAGTGAAATACAATGATCAAACAATATTAGTGAAAACATAACTAATACAGAAAATGTAAATAACATTGAATGTTATGTAAAGCATCCAATATACACACCTTTCAACCCAACCAATGTTTGAATTAAACTTTGATAATGTAGAATCTGTAAATGAAAATGAATAAATAAGAAACAATTAGTTATGCATATAATAACAAACCAGATAGTATAATAATTTGATTTTATAAAATGTAGAGAAAAAAATATAACGTACCACAAAAATATCTCTACTCATCTGGGGTATCCTCAAGATCCTGTGTCTCCTGAGACTCAAAACGAGGAGGGGGGACAACTGTGTCATAGGCAATAGGGACGCTATAAAAGCTTGCATATGGCACACCAACGCTTCAGTGTGTGCCTGGCGGGCCCGCAAATCCCTCAACTCTGCATCCCTCGTTGCGTCCCTCTCGGCCCACCTCGTCTCCATTGCCGTAAGTCGAGTCTGCAGAGCATCATTCTCCTCCCGCAATTAATGAATCTCACTAGAGGAGGAGGAGGAGGAAGAACCTGGACGTCCCCTAACCCCTGGAGCTCTCATCTGATCATATGTGATTTTTGCCTGAGAGCGCAGGCCATATAGGGCGGTCTTCCTTCTTCCACCGACGACATCATAATAAATGTCATTCACCTGGTCGATGGAAAGAGGTTGTGATTCCTCCCCCTCTGCAGCAAGCTGAGACACCTCTGCAACTCTAGTGGGCATTGCTTCTTGTGAAATAAGAATTAAATTAATCTCTATAAAATGTCAAATCAAATATACTATAGTTAATATACTTACATGAATTGCTAAGTAGCGTCGATCGACAAATGACCCATCTTTTTCCTTTTGGGTCTTGCTGAATACCTCCCAACTAGTGGGAGGTTTCTGTAACTCAGCAGCTTGTATACAGAAAATACAGTGTTTAAATATATCCAAAAAAACATAATGAATGTTTATTATAACCGAAATAAAAACTTACCAAGTCAGTGGTATGCTGGACAATCGAACGGGATCCAACAATGTGCTTTGTGAATCCGATGTTGAGGCCAACAAGTTCCGAGTTGCGATTGGCTCGAGCAATCGTAGCATTGGTAAGATAATGCTACAATTAGAAAGATAATATTACGATTGGCTCGAGCAATCGCAGTATTGGAGAGCAATCTGCGATAGTAATTAGTCGTTCTATCACTGTACCATAGCTTCGGGAGCAAGGGCAAGAAAGAGATATGTGAGTGAGTGAGTGAGTGAATGAAGACAATTAGCATCATTTTTGCTGTCGTATGAAGCAAAGCAAGCCATCGCATTGCAGGTTTGGAAGATCTCTTTCTCGCCATCACTTACTTGATTTTGTCGTTTTTTTAATGTTTATGTTCTTCTTGATAAAATTATATATTTTGTCATATTATAATCGATTGCATAACTTGTTGTTTTATACAAAGAGATATCAAATAATTGGCACCCGAATATTTAGACATAGTTAAGTACTTAAGTATTAGTTGGAGGAATACAGGTGAATAACTCGTACTGTGGAGAAGAAAATAAATCTCGAAGGGTATTTGTTTCAGTGTAATAGCCTTCTGTATAATATTTTATATCTATTAAAAATTAATTTTAAAATTTATTAAAATAATTATTTATATAGGTACTAATTACGTTAACCCGAAGAGATCATAATTAAGTATAATCTATCCACGTAGATAATAACTATGTTGGAATCTTCATCTTAGCAGCTTTTTTTAAAGTGGTATCATGCTCTTTGGAACGGGAGATAATGTCCTAGTGTATTGATCCTTTACATGGAGAAAATGAGACACCCAATTAGATATTTTATACCCGTTAAAAATTTACATTAAAAGTTATTGGATAACTACCCGACAATACCAAGTATAATAATGAATCAGGTAATATCGAACTTGGGGCGATCGACCCGGCTCCATATAACTTTCTCATTGACGATCAAGTTAAATCAAGAAGTGCTCGTGGTGGACGACCAAGAAGTCCATCATTCAATAGTTGCATGTCCCATTTTTAAGAAATATTCCTATCAAATATATCATAATTGAGATCAAATTATGAAATCTGAGCGATAACTCAATACCCTTCCGCGCTACACCATAACCCAAGGCATACGTATCACAATTGAAATAATATTTATTAACATCCAAATAATAAATATTAACCAACTAAAATGCTATAGTAAATGCAAATAAATCGGAAACTCACGACATAAATACAAATCTACCAAAGAACGATAAAAAAACAACACGTCCACTAACGAAGCAAAATGATATCTTTATAAAACATAACACAACTCAAACCAGAAAACTCGACAATAAGAGACGACAGATGGATCTTCTCCTGCAGCATGAGATATGGCTATCTACTACTTGAAATAAAAAGAAAAGCAAGCGGTGGTGAATTTGGGGTCGAACTCTACGGATATAGCAAATAGATAAATGCATAGTGTACACAAGATAAATAAAGCAAGTAGAAATAAGGTATATAGTCTCCGGAAAGTAGAGTACACAACAAACGAAACCATACCTGTGGGGCATGATCAAAAAACTCCATACCAAGTCAATAAGCTGCTCGTACTACTGAGAAGATTCAGATCAAATAACAAATGCAAATCAAATACATATATGCATGTCAATCTAATGTATCAATCATAGCTTAAACAAATATAAGATCCATCGTATGCAAATGATGCAATGACATGTGTCATTCTTATATACCAATCTACAACTATCACACATATTTGCGAGGCCGACTGGGCAATAGCTATGACAACTGTACCCACTCGCAAATCCATCTCCTATAAGCGGTCGAGTGGGCAGGATACTGGGAGAACAATCTCAATCCTGAACCCCAAGAAAAAGGAGGAGCACAACCGCTCTATATCAAAGACTCCAGGGTAACACAACCGCTTTAGTACCCAACGAGGAAGCACAACCACTCTACCTATCCCTCGTAAATAACAAAGGGAGTGTCATTGTTGGCTACCGCTCTAAGAACTACCACTACTCATGAGTGGTTGAGAGTAGCACGACAAGACGACCGCTCGCACTCTGACAACTACCACTACCCCGAGTGGTTGAGTGGGCAAACCACTATATGACCGATGGCGGGCATAACCACAAGGACGCCGATAACCGCAAGCATGCAACAATGCAATATGGTGCATGATACCAATATGCACAAACCAAATTAGGTCAACCGAATCAATAAGCAACATATGCACCCAAACCAGAACCATAACAAATATATATGCAATTAATCTAGTAGGTAGGGTATATCTAATGTCAATCAAACCCTAGATAGGTCACATGATGTTTCTAAAGTACATGCGTACTAGTGATACTCTTCGGATCAAAAAAATAAAAGTCGAGACTGTATAACTGAAAATTTAGAATTTTATCTCAAAGATCAAGCAGGAAAACAAGTAGAATGGAGTTAACGTAAATCAACTTACTTAGAAAATACAGTAATCATACATTTAAAATAAAAGGAACTATAAAATCAAAGTAGAAATATCCGCCTCCGAAGTGTAGTCCATTGGAACCTCCGCGACCGAATGCACGTCAACGATCAATGTCTTGTATCAAGGACCAAATTAGCTATTTATAAAATTAATAAATTAACTAAACAACAATAAGCATAATTAGAATAAAATCTAATTATAACTTCTATTTAATTTGATCCCCAATAACAACAAATTTCTTCTTAACCAAATTTATCAGGATTAGTTTAAACATCCTACTTAACTCAAGGAACGACATCATATCCCATCTTTGTTTTAAATAATAAACCTATTAATTAATTCACATTCAACTTAAAGATTTGATCACTATTGATTCATTAATTACCCATTCAACAAGATCATTAATTAATTAATTATTAATTAATCAATGGAGTACATGTTACCAACTTAGCATAATGCAACATCATCATACTAATCCATTTACTGATCCAAGACTAAATCTATCCTTAGTTTATGACAGTAGTACTACACATTCAAGTAATTCAAGCTATACGGATTTACCCATACAATTCTTATCAGATTATCAACACAAGGTAAATGGAGGTGGTAGTCTAATCTACCCTTAACCACATAACCTGTTAACAATAGGAAATTCCAAAGTAACTCAGTACCTAACCCAGTAACTCAGTACCTAACCCAGACTCATCCAAACCTCTCTTCATCACCACACAACCTTTCTCAATTCGATCAAAGGAAGCCCCATGGGCTGGCTCGGTTGGCAAGGCGTCTGGCTGTCTGCATCGGAGGTCTCATGTTCGAGAGTCGCCAATCGCATATGAGGTAAAAACCTGATTTGCTGGCTTAAATCCTCTCGGCCCCAGGCGCCTTACCCCACCAGTAAAAATCGTGATTTACTCCCTCTGAACACTTGTGGGGTCGGGACGGGAGCCGCTAAGGTGGCGGTTCCACCTTTTGCATCAATTCGTTCAAAGGAAGAAACAAATATGAAGGACTGTTATCACAACCCAAATTTGATTCAAAACCTAAAGAAACCTGTATCATTTCAGTTGATCAACCTAGGATCCACGACATCACGATCCGACATTTGTTCATCCACAAGGAACACAAAGTAGATGCCGAATTTACCTGTGATCTCGCCGGCACAATTTGCCGACCTCGACGGCAACGTCCAAAGGCGAGGGTTGTCGCTGTAGCAGGGAAGAAGAAGAACGGACGGAGGCTTGTGGCGCCGGGCGAGTAAAAGGAAGAAGAGGGAGTCGCCCAAGGGCTGCGGCGCAAGGAGAAGAAAAGATAGGGAGAGATCGCCGGCGTTCTCGAGGTGGAGCTCGCCTGCCGCAGGGCAACTGTCGTCGCCGGCTGCTCACGTGAGGAAGAAGAAGGGTTCCGTGGGGAGGAAGGGTTTGTATGGTATTTTGCATTTAAACCCTCTTCTTTCTAGTATTTACAACCGCTCCCTCATATTTGACAAATAATAGTAATAATAAATTATTTTTCACTCCCTCTATTTTCCGTCGAATTTTTTTCTTCATATTATTGTCTAAACTGGACCGCTATGGGCTGGCGGTTGGACCGGGTCGAATTAACTCCAGAACTCTGGGTTTGGATGAACATGGTTCGGTGGGCCGGACGGAATCGCGTGGTGCGTCATCGAGCAAAACCCTACCCAATCGCCTACCTCACTATAAATAGCAAGCTAGCTGAAGCAAGGACAGCATTTGTTGAGGGGGCAGCTGCCGTCTTTCTCGCTGCTGCCTCCGCCGTCGTTGTCCACTATCGTTGCTGATTCGGAGCCAGTGGTTTGGATCGAGAGTGTGTCCAGGTAATTGGATCGACGATTCTGTGTTATTCGATGCAAAGGAGATGTAGCAAATTACCCTCTCGTTTGCGGGGAAGATTTGGGATGTGTTTTTCGTTTGATCTTGTTCCAGATCTGTTCCTTTAAGTCTTATATGTTGATACCATTTTCCGCTATGTTTGGTACCAGAGCTTTGATCTGATAGTTCCTCTTTTCCTCTTTCTGGTTGTAGTTGTTGTTCTAATGAGATTGTTTTTTTTTTCGGCTTCTTCAGATTCATATTTGAAAATTGGAAGTCTAGAACAATATGGCGGGTGGGGAACTTACTGAACTGAAGGAGGAGGTCCCAGAGGTATGAATGTTGGGGTTTTGTCTAGCTAGTTTTTTTATTATTGAAACATTGGTTGCATTGCTCTTTTGGTAGGATCATTGTATTGTCCTGTTGTAATTAATTTGACCACATTGTTCTGTTGTCAACTTTTCATTCTCCGTTGCATTGTTACTTTATTATACCTTTTACCCTTTTATTTCTATTTATTAATTTCTTTTATAACTTTGGCTACTATGAATGTAGTTGTGCCCTTTGATCCAACTAAGAAGAAGAAAAGAAGAAACCCGTGGTTCAGGATCCTGTTGAAGAGGTGGACAAATTAACTGAGAAACAGAAAATTTAACAGGTATTATAATTGGTGAAACCCATTACTCTTAAAGTTGTTCATTCTTGTTGATAAATCATATTTGTGGTTTTCAAAGATAAAAGTATCTTCTTGTTGCAGTTACTGAATCAGCGAACCCAGCTTTGTTGGCTTGAAGAAAAGAAGAAGAAACCTGTCAGTAGGAAAGCTCTACTAATTTGGGCCAAATTTGCAAAAATTACTGTAGCTACTTTTTCTTAATTATATCATTCTTTTGCATATTTATAATAGGTTGAGACTAACTTCGTGAATGACGAAAATGGAGACCAAGACGAAACAGGCAAGATCTTTTTGAATAGTCTGTTAATTCAGAATTCAGATTTAAGCAGGATGAATTAACTTTTGGAAAATTGCATAATAGATGCATCCTTATCAGTGGTTATGCATTTCTAGAAAAATAAAATATCCATGCTATTAAAACATTATCCATGCAATTGAGTGCAGCGAACCAAGTGCAGTGTGTTTTTAAAGTCAACGCATTCTGTAGGTTTAACAACATTGGTATTCACTTTATATCAAGTTTTTCAAATCATGTTGAGAGTCATTCGTGAAGACTAATATTTAAATAATATAGGCTGTTTTGGCTAATTTTGAAACAATTAGAGCACCCTTTAGCTATTTGCATTAACTAGGGGCACCCTAGGGTAAGTCGCCCAGTGACATTTCTGAACTATGCATGGTAAACCATATGCAACAATCTTTCTTACCATTAGAAATTCAGGAAATTGTATTTAATGAATTTGCTACTAGATAACAATGTAATTGGTCAACAGGTGATCAAGTTGGGGAGGATGAGGAAGGAGAAGGCATTGTCCTTGGAGTTAGTCGATACCCTTGGGAAGGAACTGACCGTGACTATATTTATGAAGAGGTATTGTCCGCTTATTATTCATATTTTTTATTCTGTTGAAAATGGTCTTGAAAGATGACTTTATAAACTTTAAAGTGGGCGTCCTCTTGAATTACATGTAAATATTTTGGGTAGATTTTGAAAGTCATCTTTCCCTTTTTGTGTGAACTCGGTAGATTTGTTGTAGAGGAGTTAATCAACTGAAAGTGATGAGTAGATTGTGCTTTTGGAGGGAAGGAGAGATCAATAGCGAAACTATACACACTGTACCCTTCTACCACCATCTTTGTTGATGTTTTTTTATGGGCCCAATCATTGTACTGTCTTTTATTGGACCAACCAAACTCAGAGTCTGCCTTTATTTGTATGATCTGCAGACAGTAGTGCTATTTAAAAGTTGCAGGCTTGCATCTTGTGTTTTTTTTTGTGTGAAGCATAGTTCTTATGATAAGTTGGAAGTTGATATACTGAGGCCTTCCTACAGTTACATGGTTGGATCTATTTTTTTCTCTCTTGGAGCCATAATTCTCAGAATTTTTATTTAAATTCTGATATTTGTATATGTTAATACAGCTTTTGGGTCGAGTATTCAATATATTGCGTGAGAATAACCCTGATCTTGCTGGAGATAGACGTAGAACTGTGATGAGGCCTCCACAAGTTCTTAGAGAAGGAACCAAGAAGACAGTTTTTGTGAATTTTATGGATCTGTGCAAAACGTATGACTTACTTTCTCTCATTTGTATGTTCTCTTACTTCATAGTTTTACTACTAATGGCATTTCCATGCTGTTTAGTATGCCATTGTTGCACCCTTTTTTATGCAAAATTATAAAGCTTGTTAGCAGTGATGTTTGTTGCATTTGGATAAACTTGGTTGGTATCTTACAATGGAATGCCAATTTGAAAGACAATTGGTTGTTTCACATTAATTTTTCT
>JAGFNQ010006144.1:328815-376720 GCA_024364735.1 Boesenbergia rotunda | reverse complement strand
ATTTAAGTAATGTTATATGTTAACAAATTTGTTAAATGATTTGTTTATTTAATGATGATTAGTTCATTATAATTAAATGATTGGTTCATTTAATGATGATTAGTTCATCATAATTAAATGATTAGTTCATTTAATGATGATTAGTTCATTATAATTAAATGATTGGTTCATTTAATGATGATTAGTTCATTATAATTAAATGATTAGTTCATTTAATGATGATATGCTCATTTGATGGGATGTGTGTGATATAACTAATCATTGTTTATTAGATTGGAACATACAAAGGATGAGTGGGAACGCGGTTGTCACTTGATTTTGTAAACCAACTCTATTTACAATGAGTTAGTTATTGATTACATGCATATAACATACACTGAATTACTAAATAATGCGTTTATTTATGTTAGGTCATGGCAACAAAGAATATTATAGCTGAACTGAACAAAGGAGAGAAACTAAATGGGGACAACTACAAAATATGGCACCTCAAGATACAATATGTACTTGAGGAACAAGAAGTTCTAGGAGCTGTAAATCAGTTTATGGTAGAACCTGTAGACGGTGCTACCGCCCAGCATAAGCGTGATCTTGATGCCTACAAGACATGGAAGAAAAAGGACTCCACAGCAAAAGGCATTTTGATTAGTTCAATGGTTGATGACCTAGTGTATGAGTATGAGCCATTGCCTTCAGCTCATGCGGTCTGGGTTGCCCTGAGAAATAAATATAGTGGAGTTAGCATAAGTAAGCTTCGCTAGCTGACAATCAAATTTGACAGCTTCAAGAAACGCCCGAATGTCACCATGACCCAACATCTTAGGCAAATGGGAAATATGATTCGAGAGCTAAAAACTGCTGGTCATGAGTTGACAGATGAACAACAGGTTCAGGCAGTTATCCGTTCCCTTCCTGATTCTTGGGAATCAATGAAGCAGAATCTTACTCACAGTGAAAGCATTAAAACTTTCATTGATGTCTCACGCCATGTTGAACTGGAGGCGGAGAGAGTAGAATCTGCAAGGATATCTGGACAAGCTTTCGTAGCTGAAGGATCTAGACCCAAGAATAAGAAGATATGGTTCAAGAAAGGAAAGGGAAAGGGAAGAGGAAAAGAAGCTGCTGCTGGGCAAGGCCCGATCAAGAAGGAGTTTAAAGGAAAGAAGTATGGAAAGAAACCTAAAAGCAAGCTGACTTGCTATAACTGTGGCAAGAAGGGCCACTTCGCTCGAGATTGTACCGAGCCGAAAAAGGTAATTCCATATTTAACTTCTTTTCATGAGCATAATGTTGCTAGTTCAGTGTTGTTAGCTGATTCTCATCCTTTGTGGATTATAGATTCAGGAGCAACGAACCACGTAGCTCGTGATCGAGCTACATACGTGGAGTACCATCGGGTACCATCTGGTAACAAATGGATATATGTAGGAAACAATGCAAGAATTGAAGTCAAAGGCATTGGCACTTGCAAGCTCAACCTTCGTGGTGGACAAACGTTGTTTCTACATGATGTCCTTTATGCTCCTGATATTCGACGGAATTTGGTTTCCGTTACTTGTCTTCTTGATTTGGGCTATTGTATAAACTTTTACAGTCGTTGTGTGGAACTTCGAATTAACTCTGTGTTAATTGGGTGTGGTTATGTAATGAATGGTTTCATGGTTCTTGATGTGGAACATGATATTAATTGTGGAATTAATAGTTGTTTTTCAAACATTGTTCTTGCTAGTGATGCTGATATCAATAAGGAAATTTGGCATGCTAGACTAGGACATATAGGACAAGAAAGAATGAATCGATTAGCTAAGGAGGGTCTATTAGGCTCTCATGCTAAGATTAACTTGTCAGTATGTGAGCATTGTCTTGCTGGAAAAGCAACGAGGAAACCATTTGGCAAGGCTATTAGAGCTGAGTCACCATTGCAATTAATTCATTTGGATATTTGTGGTCCGATGAATGTGAAGGCTAGACATGGAGCTTCCTATTTCATTACATTCATTGATGACTTCACACGTTTTGGTCATGTGTATTTGATCTCTCATAAATATGAAGCATTGGATTGCTTCAAACGTTATTTAAATGAAGTTGAGAATCAAATGGAACGTAAGGTTAAAACCTTACGCACTGACCGTGGAGGTGAATACTTGTCTGATCAGTTCAAGACAACTTGTAATGACCGAGGGATTATTAGATAGCTAACTATCCCAGGAACTCCGCAGCAAAATGGAGTTGCTGAAAGAAGAAATCGGACTCTTCTAGATATGGTTAGGTCTATGATGGCTCAAGCTAATTTGCCAATTTCCTATTAGGGAGATGCATTATTAGCTGCGACCTACATACTTAACCGAGTGCCTTCCAAGTCTGTTCCATCTACTCCATATGAACGTTGGACAGGCAGAAAACCAGATTTGAGTAATCTGAGACCCTGGGGGTCAGCTGCCTATGTTCATGATAAGACTCACAAATATGGAAAACTAGGACCAAGAGGTAAAAAGTGTATCTTTATAAGGTATTCTGATACTTCTAAGGGTTATGTTTTCATTGGTGAGCAGCAAGATGGAACCGTCTCTGAAATAGAGTCTAGAGATGCGGTTTTTCTCGAAACTGAGTTCCCAACAAGAGGTGAAGTTGATAAATCGATTCCTCTATTTGCTATAGAGGAGGAGGATATTGTTCCTTTATCAACAACTCAGGTATCACAGGAGATACCTGAATCTAGTCAACCCAGTGGGAGTGATTTGCCAATGAATGAATTAGTTTCAGCTCCTCAACAGTCCGACTTACGAAGGAGTAGTCGTAAGATTATTCCTCGGAGAAGGTTTGACATTGAGAATGAGGCATTAATGATACTCCCTGTTGACGATGAGGAACCTCGATCGGTTGAGGAAGCATTGAGATATTCAGTCAGAGAAAAATGGAGAATTGCAATGGATGAGGAAATGGAGTCGATGAGAGAGAATCATGTTTGGGATTTAGTCGATCTTCCTCCGGGCCGAAGGGCTATTGGGAATAAGTGGATTCTCAAAATCAAGAGGAAAGCAGATGGATCGATTAATCGATACAAAGCTCGTCTGGTTGCAAAAGGATATACCCAAATGGAGGGTATTGATTTTGAAGAGACATTTTCCCCAGTTGTGAAGTTTGTGTCAATACGTGTCATTTTAGCTATAGTAGCACATTATGACTTGGAATTACATCAGATGGATGTAAAAACGGCTTTCCTTAATGGTAATCTTGACGAGGAAATCTATATGGTACAGCAGAAGGTTATATTGCTGAAGGCCAAGAGGATAAAGTATGTAGACTTAAAAAGTCTATATATGGACTAAAGCAAGCGTCGAGACAATGGAACATAAGATTTAATGAAGTCATTTTATCTTATGATTTCGAAATGATCAATGAGGATCATTGTGTATACCTCAAGGAGGATAAAGGAAAGATTGTCATATTATCGTTATATGTTGATGATATGCTAATAGCTGGAAATGACATACAGTCTGTGATAGAAATCAAATCGTGGCTTTCATCACAATTTGACATAATAGATATGGGAGAAGCCGAGTACATCTTAGGAGTTAAGATCATTAGAGATCGATCAAAAAGACTTTTGGGTTTGTCTCAAGAAGCTTATATTACTAAGATGTTACAACACTTCAATATGTCAAATTGCAACATTGAACAAACTCCTGTAGCGAAAGGAACTGTTCTGAGCAAAAGTATGTATCCCAAGACTCCTGATAAAATAGCCGACATGAAGAAAAAACCATATGCCAGTGCCATTGGTAGTTTAATGTACACTATATTGTGTACACTTCCTGACATCAGCTATGCAGTTGGCTTGGTTAGCCGTTTCCAGTCAAGCCCAGGATCGAGACACTGGAAGGCGGTGAAGAGAATATTCAGATATTTCAAAGGGACGGCAGATTATTGTCTCTGCTTCCAAGGATCAAAGTTGAGCCTGAAGGGCTACACAGATGCAGATTGGGCAGGAGATCTTGATGACAGAGAATCCACATCGGGTTATACTTTCTTGCTGAATGGTGGCGCCATCTCATGGAATAGCAAGAAACAAGCTTGTGTAGCTTTGTCGACAATGGAGGCCGAATATGTGGCTTGTGCAGCGGCTGTACAAGAAGCTGTCTGGCTGAGAAGATTCCTGAAGCATTTGAAGATTGCTGAGGATAGTGGGAGTCCAGTTACAGTGTTCTGTGACAATCAAGCTGCAATAGCTTTTTCCAAAGATCCCAAGTATCACAGCAAAGGCAAGCATATAGAAATCAAATATAATTATGTAAGGGATATTGTTGATAAGAAAAAGGTAGTTCTTGAGTATATCTCTACACGTGCTATGCTTGCAGATCCTTTTACTAAGCCATTGACTAAAGAGTCATTTCTTGGATATGTGAAGTCCATGGGACTTCGAAAAATGTAACACAATGTACAGACAAATTCATTATATATGAAATTGCCATGATTTATTCAGTGTATGTATTGGTGTTACATTTTGAATAAAGTCTTGATAAGCATGTTGGCAGGTTGAGATTAGTCCACTCACATGGACAATCATCTCTATTTGTTGAGTATAAATAGAGGTAAGACTATTACTTATGGGATAGCTTATGTAGCTATAAATAGAGACATACTCATAAGTTGGAGTCGCCTTGATTTGTATCAAGATGAGATCATTTATGTAATGATCGTAGTAAATGAACCCACCATTTACTGAATCTGCTTAAAGCCAGATAGGAATTCATAAGTTGAATTCAGGATTAGACATTGGGTATGTTTAGATCAAATCTGTACGATGTTAATTTTGAGAAAACATGCACTCTTTTGTTAAAGAGAAAAATATCGTAGCATGTGATTCATACCACATGTGCTATAGCGACAATAAGGGTAGTAGGAGAATGGATCCCTACTTCTCTACTATGTGAGACCCTTGAGGTTATAAGTTAATCTCAGTTTTACCCTAAGTGACTATTTAGCTGTTTGCTTGAAATTCTAATCAGTGTATGCTACTTTAGCATGTGCCCTATTGACTATGGATGATTCGGTCTACGGAGCATAACTAGGAAAGCAACTGATTAGAATGAAGAGATTCTAGCTGAAAAGGAAGATTAAGAGAGATTTACATCATTGACATTTATTCACTGGTCGACCAATTATATTTTTGTTGAGTACTTAAAATATGATTGTGAATAATAGTATTGAATGGAAATACTGAACATGCTCTTGACTTAATTGTCATAATGAGGGATTAGAGATGTTCATATTGATGTAAATAATTTAATCTGGGGTAAAAGCAAGTGATTGATGTCTCTGATTCATGTGATAGAGCGACTAAGTAAAGTGTAACAACTTTCTTAGTATTGATCGCTCAGAGAGCAGCTAAGTTAAGTGTCATAACTTTCTTAGCAATGATTGCTCAGTATGCTTGCTGTCGCACGAATCATTTTCCCTAAATGTATGAATTGGATGATCTATTAGTCTATGTGACTATATGGGCTTTGTGACCTGTTTCTTGTGTTAGTCTATGTGACTATATGGTCTTTGTGACCTGATTCTTATATTGTCTATGTGACTTGACTTGTATGAGTGGGAGATGTAAGTAGTGGGGCGTGTGCAGTTACTGCACACGCTGCAGGGAGGTGGGCTTGTTGCCCCCTCCCTCCCCACTACTTCTACCCCCTATCCTCTCCTATATAAGGAGAGGGTAAGGGGCTTCATTCAAGTGCAAGATGTGGTGCAAGTGTGAGTGAGAGCAAGAGAAGAACTCTAAGACGAGGAGATCATCCAGGCAGTGGGATTTGGTTCGTGAATCCGAGAGGGGAAGAACTTTCCGACACGTGATCGTTCTTCCGACCACAAGCGTGACGAACAACGAAGGACGAACGGAGAATCGCTGTAAGTGTTTACCGTTTTCAATATCTTAAATGCGTTCAGAATTTCATGCTTAGATTAACACTATTAAGACAATACTCTGATTGTTGCCCGATCCCTACAAAAGACTCTATTGTGCTTGTAGAAAATCTTTCAACAATAAGTAAGAAGCAATAACATTAACTTTCAATTCAGGACAACCATTTCTTTGGCGTCATTAGCTCTCAATTCAGGTCAACCCTTTCTTTGGTTCGTCATTGCACTCAATTTCTGTTTTACCTTATTAACGAAGATAATTAGATCCTGTGATGCATCATTCGTTTCATTTCGATGTATCACATTCCTTTCAATTGGTATCTTAGGTTAGCATTAACTTATGGTCATCTTTAAGATGTAAGAATTATTTTCGACAATTAGGTATGTATACATTGATTTTGTTGACATTGTAAGAAATAATTCATACAAAATAAAAAAGGCTTATAGTGATTGGAGAAGAAATCGGAGAAGAACATTGTATCGATGAATTTGCTGTCAACTAGAAGCGATCATGAAAATCGAATCGTCTCTCAGGGTTCACAATCCAAATCCCTCTTTTATAATTGGACGAATCAATCTTGAATGTTCTTTGCAGCAACCCTTTCGTCCTCTTATGCATCCGGATGAACCTTGCATAGAGTGTTAGTAGGAGTCCTAGAGCCAATTTTATGATGATTGTGTTGGGACCGGGTGCATGTTGACAAGGATACAGGTTCGTAAATTTTAAAATATTTACGTGCAGCGGAAGAATTAGCATAAATAATTTCTCAAATTATTTTTAACCACGTATCTAGCATGCGACCTTATGATGTGTGGACATGATCATAAATTAAAATTTTACGGAAAAGTAAACTAATTTACTTAGTACCTCGCGTAACTCGAAGTAAGGGACGAGATCCAACCGTAGCGTCCCTTGGAAGCTCCGCCTCTATTAGCGTCCACGCCGAGTTCTCTTCGGGATGACTTCGCAAAGCCACGAGTTTTGTGCCGACGAGAACTACTAGATTCTCCAAAGGCACAACTAGAATAACAAGAGAGAAAAGATGGAAACTAACCACCAAATAACGGAATCAAAATTCCGGGAAAGGAAGGAAGGAGTCGCGATCCGCTTCTTCTTCTTCGGCACCTTCTTGGTGGATGAAGCTCTCGGCCACCCTTGGGATGTGCGCCGGCCCTAGGGGAGGAGAGAGAGCCGGCCCTAGAGAGAGAGAGGGGCGCCGGCCCTAGAGAGAGAGAGAGTTAGAGAGAGAGAGGGAGCTACTAATCTCTTGATTAATTGATTGGAATTCAAGGCTTGCCTTTGGTTCCTTTATATAGTAGCCTCTCCCTTGCCAAGTCTCCCCTTTAACGGAATTAACGGAATAAATTTTCATAAGAAATTTATCTTATAAATTTTCTTGTGAATTATTCCGTTATGCCTAGTTTTATTATAACTAACTTTATAATAAAACAAATACATCTCTCTTTTTAATTATGGAATAAAATTTGTATGAAATTTTCTTATCATGGAAAAATCAATTCATAATTGATTTTATAAATTAAAATTAAACCAATTCATGGTTCATTTTAATTTCCATAAAAAGAATAAATTTCTATAATTTTCTTTATATAAATTTCTTTATATTAATTTATTTTTCCATAATTTTATAAAACAAATCGCGCTTGATTTATTTTATAATTTAAACCAAATTAATTGGTTTCTCTCCTTTTGGTGGCCGGCCAAACCACCCTCTTTGGCCGGCCAAACCAAGCCAAAGCCCTCGCGAATTAAACTCATTTAATTCGCCTAATAAGCCTTCAAAAGACTTAGCCATTTTTAAGCTTCCGTTGCGCCTCTGATTAATTTAGATTCGACTTATTTCTCTTGATTGGAAAATCCAATTTTCAACTCGTTTTAAATCCCTCGGATTACTCGTAGTGCGTGTGACTAAATAGGCTTTCGATTTATGTTGGCCGTCTATAATTAACCAATTATAGAACGATCATGAGTGGCACCTAGTAGTACATCATGATCCCCAATTAATCGAAAGATCAACGGTTGACCTCAGATATAATTCTGAAACCCTTCAGCAGCTCTAATGAATCGTGCCTCATTCCCTTCACCATCTTATACCCACTTGGTTCAGGACATGGTCTGTGTGTGTCAGTCCCCACTAGGCTGACTACGTCACACCTAGCCCAAGTAACGTTCTCTCGTCCTTTGGATTTCTAATTACTCTCATGTATTTAAGAGACTCATACTCTAAACATGACATGCTCTGGCCAGAGGCTTTGAGTAACAATCCGACGATAGGCCTGGGTATACATCTCCTCGCAAGGAGTGGTGAATCCTTTATAGGCTGTTCAAACATCTTTGGGCACTTCGGCTTATACCCAACCATCCTGGGTCCACACCTCCTTGGAGATGCTTGCTTAAAATGTTAAAGTATAAGTCTCCATGACCAAGATGACTTGAACACCGCAAGTCAAAGGAACATCACACTTAAGCTGCAGTAATAACTTTCATTGACATATCTATATGTAGATTACCATATGAAGTTTTACAGTCAGTCACTCCAATGAACTAGTTCCCTTAACTAGCATTCATGTTTATCTCCGGACATCCCAATGTCACTAGCCAGTGAAAATCAGCTGATTAGAGAATAACCCATGCTAGTCTCAACAGAATTGACAGCGTCCGTTTTTATCAATTCATCGACTAGGGATATTTTCAATACTTCACAATTGCACATGTAGAGATAATCACTAGTTGTGATTCCATCACAAATTCTCTCATGCTGTGAATTGTATTGCGGACATTCAGTAAATGAGTTTAAGATTCCAATCAAATACACAAACATGTATACTCAAATAGTGAATTTTCATTTATTGAAATAAATGTTTACAATCGTAAGGCGATTGTCTTAGGACACTTCTCTCATATCACTAACAGATTGACTAGGGACATTTTGTATCATATCTAGCATTAATAAAGGCATGTTTGGTTATTATACTTACTTTGTATTTGTGTCAAATAACTAAGTATAATAATGTCCTTGGATAGTAGGTTCTTATCTATATTATATCGATTGGTTGAATCGATAGTGAGATAATGTAGAGAACACTACACTAAATCATTCCTAGTCAAACATTAATATTCAAGGACAATATTAATGCATGGAGACTAGCATGTAGGTCAATTGATGACTTGAGTTCACAAGTCATAGATATGTGATATCAAGTTGACACATGGGTATACATTGGAGAATGTGTACTGAATGACCCGTCATGAGAAAGTTTCATAGATTGTCATATGAGTGTTATAAACTTTCTCATGTGACTATTGGTATGAACAGTTCTTAGACCTGAAGTCACTACAGTTCCCTACATAAGGAGTTATGTACTTTGGTATCGTCAAACGTCACCTATAATAGGGTGGACTATAAAGGCGATAACTAGGTATGTAATGAATTATGCGGAGGGATGTGAGTGATGTAGATGGGATCTATCCCTCCCATATGACGGGAGTGATATCTGTGGGCCCCTTGATCGAGTAGGACTACTGAAATGCATGGTCATGCTCAAATGAGTCAATGTGAGATATTGAGCTCATTTGTTTGAGTGAGTCTACTCGGGGATCAAGAAACACAAGATTGATTGAGGATGACACGGTCTATGCCTCATTGATCAATCTAGATATCAAGGATAGAAGGACAAGGTCATACATTATCATAGTCACGGAGGTTTAGTCGGATCTCGATTTTTCTTGTTACTTAGGTAGCAATGATGCATTGCTAGATGTCACTCATTGCTTATGTGTCTAAAGTGTTTAGACGCATTGCCAACATCACGAGAACCTATTGGGTCACACACTAATGACACGATGCTTCAGGAAATCTGATCGGCAGATCTGAGCCCGAGTTGGGAACTCGTGAGACCTGAGCCTGAGTTGGGAACTCGGGAGGTCTGAGCCTGAGTTGGGAACTCGGGAGACCTGAGCCCGAGTTGGGAACTCGGGAGATCTGAGCCCGAGTTGGGAACTCGGGAGACCTGAGCCCGAGTTGGGAACTCGGGAGATCTGAGCCCGAGTTGGGAACACACTAATGACATGATGCTTCGGGAAATCTGATCGGCAGATCTGTGCTCGAGTTGGGAACTCGGGAGACCTGAGCCCGAGTTGGGAACTCGGGAGACCTGAGCCCGAGTTGGGAACTCGGGAGGTCTGAGCCCGAGTTGGGAACTCGGGAGATCTGAGCCCGAGTTGGGAACTCGGGAGATTTGAGCCCGAGTTGGGAACTCGGGAGGTCAGTTCGGGAGCTCGAGTTGGGAACTCGAGAGCGCGGGTCGGGAGCTCGGCACTCAGCAGACTGGGCTGAGAGCTCGGCAGACTGGGTCGGCACTCGGCAGACTGGGCTGGGAGCTTGGCAGACTGGGTCGACACTCGGCAGACTGGGTTGGAGCTCGGCAGACTGGGTCAGGAGCTTGGCACTCGGGAGACTTGGTCGGGAGACCTAGTCGGAAGCCCGAGAGGCCCGGTCGGAATTGCATGGGGAAAGAGAAAAGTCTCTCTTAATTAGATGAAGAGAAGGTGAAGAGTCACATTAAAAGATGTGCTCTTTATTGGATTTAATGAAGGGAAGTCAAAGAGACAAAAGACTCTTTATATTCATGGGATGAATATAAAAGAGGGACTTGTCATTTTGAATGTGTGTGTGCTTTTCTTCTTCCCTTCCTCTCTTCTTCCTCTCCTCCCACTTGGCCGAAACCCTTGTGGGTTCTTAGTGGTCTTGTGAACTACCTCAAGTTGCTAGCACAACTAAGGTAGTTCTTCCCGGAGTTGAGAGATTGTGTCCGTGTGGATACGAATAGAGGCACGGATGTTTGAACGTGCAAGAGATCCGACGCATCTTGGACGAGCGGGATAACCTAAGGGCACGCTCCAAAGGTATACACTTTAGATAGATCTATTAGATAGATGAACTTTGTATGAGTTTTTCTTTCGCATGGATCGCTCGAGGGTTCTTGTTTCCGCTGCCTTTTATGTTTTGGTGCCGGGAGAACTGATAACTTTCATTTTGTTGGTTAAATTAGGCCTTCAAATCCATGTTTTGATCCACTATTCATAAGTTTAAGTTTGCATTATATTAGGTTTCATGGGTTGTCTCTATTTTATCTTAAAATTCAATTCTTTCTATATTTGAGATGTTTTGGCACTAAAATTTAACATCATTTTGTAGGGATCAGATGATCATGGACCTGGATCATATTGGGTCAAACTTAGGTCAGAATTGAATCCGGATCAAAGGGACAAGCATCAGATTAACGTGGGTCGTCCATTCAAGAGAACGGTTAGATCTTAGTTATCCACCAACTTTTGGTCGATCCAATATCAAGATAGACTTAATCAAGTTCATGGATCAAGATCTGAAAGTTTGGGCCAGATCAGAGTTAATTTAGCCGTTGGATCAAGCAACAGAGGATCTAGACCATCCAAACAAGAGAAGGGATGATCTGAGCCATCCACTTCAGATCTGAGTGATCCGAGCTAAGGAGCAGTAGATCAGAGCCCTTGATCAAGATCTGGGAAGTTTGGGTTCGATCTGATTTGATCTGACCGTTGGATGAGATCGGAGCAATCACGGCCGTCCAAATTCAAAGGAATACGACCTGAGACCCCTATTCTACATTTAATTCTTCTAGCAAGGGTTTTGAGTTTTATAAATTTCTAAATTTGAGACCCACATTCGTGACATCTAGTTTGGGTTGCATCAAATTTTTTGGCGCCGTTGCCGGGGAACACTAGTTGAGTTTGTTTGATTTAGCTTGTGTGCTTATTTCATATCTTATGATCCATTATATTTGTTTCATTCTTGTGTATACATTTGCTGCGATTTTTGTATTTGTGTATGACCAGATCTGCAGGTAGTATTCTTGAAGAATTTGATTCTGAAATTGAAAGAACTTTCAGAGCCAGGAGGAATCAACTCAGTGTTTCAGAGGCTTTTGACATTATTTTTACTCAGCCTATTTTTGCTTATTCAGTTGATCCTGTGGTAGACCACCAGAAAACTATGAAGGAACTAGCAGCACCAGATGATGCTTTTCAGTACTCCTGCATTGCCTACCCAGAGCTCACTGGAGATTTTGAGTTAAGATCGGGACTTATTCATCTTTTGCCCAAATTTCAAGGTCAGTTTGGGGAGGATCCCAACAGACATTTACATGAATTTCACGTTGTCTGCTCTACCATGAAGCCTAAGGGTATTTCAGAGGAAGACATCAAGCTGAGGGCATTCCCATTTTTCCTGACTAGAGCAGCGAAGGATTGGTTTTACTACCTACCCACTGGGCATGTTTCTAGCTGGATTTCTATGAAGAAAGCATTTTTGGAGAAGTACTTTCCAGCATCTAGGACTGTAATTATCAGGAAAAGCATCTGTGGCATACAACAAGTAGTGGGAGAGACTCTTTATGATTATTGGGAATGGTTCAACAAACTTTGCTCTAGTTGCCCACAGCATCAGATTAGTGAGCAGCTACTCATTCAGTATTTTTATGAGGGTCTTCTCCAGATGGATAGGATTATGATAGATACTGCAGCAGGAGGAGCCCTAGTTAACATAACACCAGATCAAGCTAGGGAGCTAATTTCAAATATGACAGAGAACTCACAGCAATTTGGGAGTAGAGCTTTATCCACCAGAGAAGTCAATGAAGTTCAGATGGTATCAATGAGCAAAAGGAAATCAAGAATTCTTTGATGGAGCTTAACTCTCTGGTGAAGCAAATGGCTCTGAGCAATGTGAGTCAAAATCAGAATTTTTCGGCACCACCACCTTCAAGCTAAGTGATGAGGTTATGTAGTATTTGCTCAAGTCAAGATCACAATTCGGATCTTTGTCCTAACCTCCAACAAGATGAAACATTAGCTGCATTGACTAGGGGACAATTCCAAGCCAAAAATAACCCCTACTCATCTACTTATAATCCGGGTTGGAGGGATCATCCAAACTTGAAGTATGGAAATTCTTTCTATCAGCAAAACCCATCACAACAACCCTATCAACAGCCCCAATCGAATTTTCAGCAAGTTCAACAAGGTCGACAACAATTTCAGACATTTCAACAATCCTTTCAACAATTTCAGCAGCCCTATCAACCAAATCAGCCACCTTTTCAAGTGAATCAACAAGGGTTTCAAGGAAGTTCGAATTTTCAGCAACAAAATCAGTTTTCACAGCAAGGTTATCAGCCATTCAACCAAAATTTTCAGCCCTCAAATCAGAATTTTCAGCCCACACAATTTCAGCCCTCTCAACCACAATTTCAACCTCAACCTCATAATTTTCAGAGCTACAATTCTCAACCATTTCAACCAAGTTCTCAGCAAAATTTTTAACAATTTTCTCAATCATTTCAACCCTATAATCAGCCCCAACAACCCTACTTTCAAGGATCTCAGCAAGTTCAACAATTTCAACAACCTCAATCATCATTTCAAAGCCAATCAAAGTCTCATGCTAACCAAGGAGGCTATGGAGGTTCTAGTGGGGGAAATGCGCAACAACAAAGGATAGAAGAGATGCTTCAACAACTTTTGCAACAACAAAGAAATGATCCTACCATACAAAACCTTGAGAGACAAATTGGACAATTGGCTAGTGGGATGAATCAAATGCAAGCTCAAGGATCAAGCCAACAATCTTCTCAAGTTACTCCCAATCCAAAGGGAAACGTTGCTATTACTTTGAGGAGTGGGAAGGTGGCTTCAACTCCAAATGGTCCAAGAGCTGATTTTTTTGAAAATAGGACAGCACCTACATTTTCAGCCCCAAACAGCCCCGAAATCATTTCAAATTCAGTTGGTTCCAACCCTAGTCCAAGCCTAACTCCTTCCTCAAGTAATCCTGTGATTTTAGTGGAGAATAAAGGAGTAATCAGTGGTAAAAGTGGTTTCACAGCAGCTACCTCAGTGGAGAAATCAATCCCAATTTCAGCCCCTCAACTTTCCGTTCAAGAGGAAGAAATGAGGGTTCCTTTGCCGTTTCCCCAGCGCAAGACTCAAGCTAAGAAGCAAGCGGAAGAGGAGAAAGCTAAGGAATATAATGAGCTTGTGAAGTTGTTTAGTAAGGTAGAGATTAATGTACCCTTGTTGACCATGATAAAACAGATTCCTAAGTATGCAAAATTCCTGAAGGAGGGAGGACCATGTGTTTACAAAAAGAAGCTTAAGGAGAATGAGTTAGTCAGCTTGGGGGAAAATATTTCAGCACTTATTCATGTCATTCCTCAGAAGTGTGAAGACCCTGGAGTTTTTACTGTATCTTGTAAGATAGGGAGGACCATGTTCCATGATGCTATGCTGGATTTAGGAACCTCCATAAATGTGATGCCCAGATCAGTCTTCCAAATGCTTGGTATAGGCCCTCTACAGCCTACTGGTGTGGTGATTCAGTTAGCGGACAGGAGTCAGACCCACCCAGCTGGTATAATTGAAGATGTGTTGGTTAAGGTAAAACAGCTGATATTTCCTGCAGATTTCTACATTTTGGATATGAAGGTAGACTACCTAGCACACAAATCCCCACTTATCCTAGGGAGACCGTTTTTAAAGACTGCGAGAACAAAGATAGATGTTTATGCTGGCACACTTTCCATGGAAATTGGGGGCACGGTAGTTCAATTCAGTATTTTTGACGCCATGAAGCACCCTAGAGAGGATCACTCCATTATGAGCATTGGTATTCTAGAGGAGTTGGAGGATGCAGATATACTTGCTGAGGGAGTTTCATTTGATGTTTCCAGAGGAGTTAGTATTTCAGAGGAGGCTGAGGTTGTCGTTGCTACAGAGGCTGAGGACATTTCAGAGGTTATTTCAGACTTACTTCCAGCTAGTGAGGATTTTCTAGGTGTAGGGGATTGCACAGAGCCCCAAGGATCACCTATTTCTATCACTAAAAACTATCCTTATTGAGCTATATGCCACCTCATCCAAAAGACTGCTAGATTTCCTCAAGAACCCCTGCATTCCCAACATCAATATCAAGATACCTATGATCCAGCTCCTAGCACCTATAATTATGACTGGGGCAATTACCCGACTCAGTACTTTCAACCCCAACAGATTCCAGAGCAGCATGGATACTTCCAACCTCTGAATCAGCCACAACAACAGTGTCAGCAGAATTTCCAAGATTTTCAACAACAATTTCATTATGATCAGCAAGGCTTTCAACCTGCACAGCGAGAATTCCAATTATACAACCAGAATTTTCAGAGCAATAATTTCCAGCAACAAATTTTATTACAGTAAGGGCAACAAAAGAATGATTCCACTCTTCAAGACTTGGAAAGACTCATTGAACAAATAGTTAGTGGAATGGAGCAAATGCACGCCCAGGGATCGAGCCAATTACCTTCTCAAGCTACTCCTCAACAGTTAGATAGGTATAACTCATTTTCTAATTCCTACGATTCTAATTGGGGGGATCAGTCATATTTCAGGTATGAGGATACACAAAGTCAATTTACTGAGCAATATCCAGTATATCAGAATCTACAGATATTCCAGGATGATCCTATGCCTTCATGGTCACATTCGGTTCAGCAACAAGAACCGAAGTTTCCACTCACTTTGGAGCCCTTTGTCACTAAATTTCTTCAACAAAATGAGAGGAGTTTTCAGTAATTTAGTGCTCAGCTTGACACTCAATTTCAGCAGCTCAGTGCTCAACTTAGCGCTCAGCTTCAGCAGCAAATTGAGAAGGATTTTCAGCAATTTAGCACTCCATTTCAGTAGCATCAGGGAGATTATAGACAGAATCAAAGTAGGACTGATGCTTCCAGTCAGAACATAGAGCGACAAATTGGACAGATATCATCCACCATTAGTCGAATGCAGACCGCAGGGACCATGATCGATATTCAGAGAGGATATTCTAGTCCAGATGAGGTAGAGGAGGTATTAGCTACAGAGACAGCTGAGTTGGAGGTTGAATCTGATCCATTTCCAGTTGCAGATGACTCTATAGGTGTAGGGGATTGCACTGAGCCCCAAGGATCACCTACATTGAGTGACATATCAGAAGATTCAGAGGATAAATATGGAAGTGTAGGGACTTGCATGGTGGAAGCAAGAGTCCAAGAATCACCTCTCTTAGTTGAATGTCCACCAGAACCTGAGATTGAAGTGGATGTTGTACATGACCAAGAGGAGGTCATAGTTACATCTACTATTGTAGAACCTCTAGGTATTCTTCAACATGATAAGGTAAGTATTTCTCCTATTTCCTTAGAAAAATCCATGAAGATACCCAAGATTGATTTTGTTAGCTGTGATGAATTTCTTGATACATCCTATGTAGAAACTGTTTGTGAAAAACTCATAGATGTACATAAGGATGATTTTACTGGTTGTGATGAAATTCATGATACATCTTATATAGAAATTAATTGTAAAAAAATTCATAGAGGTACCCCAGATTGATTTTATTGGCTGTGATGCATTTTTGGATACATTCTATGTAGAGGTTGTTTATATTTCATTTCTTTCTTACCCTGCATGCGTTTGGGAGGTATTTTCTTTTCAGGATTTTGCAGGGTCCCGTCGACTTATGGAGTGGGTGCTACAACTAAATAGACTCCAACCACCTGGAAGGACTTCCAAAAAGCATCAAGAGGGAGGAGTTGCTCTTATTTTGACTCGTAGCACTTCACCTCTAAAGTGGGTTTTGTTCCTTAATCGTCTCCGGCCACCAGAACCTACTTATGTAAAGTCGAAGTGTGGGGGAGCAGTGCACTATGACATTGATCACGTGAGGATAGCTCTCTCAACCACCCGAACCACACCACTACCGAGATGGATGTTACTCCTTAACCGACTCTAACTACCAGGAATAAAAGAGAGTTTGTTCCTTTTGTTTCCTTTCCTTACTTTTCTTTATGTTTATACTTGCATGTTTGTTTGCTTTCATACTTTGCTTCCTCATTCTGCACTTTGTTTGGTCTTGAATAAACCTTGCTTGAATTCTGGTTGTATCTCCCTACATGTCCCTTCATTATGCTTTGAGAATTATAAAAGATGGTTAAGTCTGACTATTGAGTTTTAGTTTCCTTGGTATGCTTGGGGACATTAATTGCATTTAGTCATTTGTTGTGGTGATGGACTCTATCTTGTTAGATTAAGCATGACTTTTTATTGTTCACCTAGTGAGGATATTGTCATGCTTATCTTTAATCTTCCTATGTGTGTTAGCATTTGTGATACTTGACACTCTAGAACTTGCTTTGATTCTTTTTGAAATTACAATAGCATAAGCTTACATGAATATGATGGAGGCAAACTTTCTTGTTGATCTCTTAGTTTCCCCTCTACTTTGCTATCGTTACTAGTGAGCATTTCACCTATTGCTTTCATGTTTCATTGCCTTTCCTTTGACAGATCTTCTCATTGTCATTATATTCTCACTGTCATATCTTTATTAGCTTATTCTTCCCTTGAGCATGCGATGAGAGCATGGGGTGATTGCATAATGAGTTACATTTTTATTTGTCTGTTATTAGCCTCTATTATTGTGAGTTTTAGATATTGTCCATGCTTTGTTACATTGACTGAGGCAAGTTTTAAGTGTGGGGGGAGGACAAGTGTGTATGGACGAATGCTTGTTGAAAAAAAAAATCTCTCTCTATGTACTAAAAAACAGAAAAAAAAAAGAAAAAAAATAAAGATGAGAAATGAAAAAAAGGAAAAGAAAAGAAAAGAATGAAAAAATTAAAGAGAGTGAAAAAAAAAAATTCTCAAGCATTTGGCATTTTGAAAGATGTTGTAAATGGTTGTTGTGTATTGCATTGAGAATGTGCAAGGAGAATTTTGAGTGTTGGATGTTTGGGTGAGTTTTTATTTTGGCATATTATTTGATTGTATACGTCATGTGGATTACCCCAATGCTCTCATATTCTCTGTAATCTTCTTTGTTATCTGCCCTTCTTGTTCTCTTGTTAGCACGTGGTTTCATCATTAGTCATTGAAAAGTCCTCTTGATTTGTGTACTTATGTTATAGTAGTGGAGAAGTAGAAAATAAGCAAGCATATGGTAGTGCAATGTCATGAATGCTTTGAGAGAACTCCACTTTCATATGTACTATTTTTGTGAGCATCAGTGCATATATCCATCTTGTGAGGTTTTTGTCATGCTTAGTTTATTCAAGTTGATTGAAATTACCATGTCTTTTGACTTATGTGAGATTTGGAAGTATAAATACATTGATTCTTGAGATTTGATGATCCTAAGTAACCTTCTTTTATTATTTTTAAAGTATCGATAGGGGATGTAATGTTTGGGAGATATTTTGTTTTCTTTTAGTTTTGTTTGCTTGCTCGAGACGTGCAAGAATTTAGTGTGGGGGTGTGATAACTAGCATTTTATGTCATTATATTTGCTCATTTGTTTAGCATTTTTTATCCTCCCATACGCTTAAATCATGTTTATATCATATTTTACGATTAGGATTTATTTTTGGAGCTCATTATAATTTTCTCTAAATTTTGGCATTATTTCATGATTTTTGTAGAGAATTAAAGATTGAACCTTGGACCAAGGCTTGGATCAAAGAAATTAGACCCAATACTAGTGTTGAGGAGCTTGGTTCAATTTAAGCATGGTCTAATTTGAAGGCTTGGTTCAATTCAAATGAAGATGGTTTACTTCATCCAACCTAATTTGGATCCAAGAAGAGGAAAGTCCATCAACATCATCTAATCCTTAGCCTAATTACAACCCTTATTGGATTCGGATCTAATTTCTACCCCTACCCTCAATCCAAAATCCAAAAACCCAATGAGAAACCCTTCCCTTTTCTTCCCTCACAGGGCTGGGCTCAAAGGGGGCTGCTGGGCTGGGTTGAAAGGGATGGTCGAATGGAAGGGAGCCAAAGGCACTCAGGGCTGGGCTCAAAGGGGGCTGCTGGGCTGTGATAGGGCTGGGCCGAACTCATCCATGGGGAGGAAGCTGATGGAGAAGCCTAGACTGATCTCTGCGCAATCCGGACTTGAGGGGCTCCCCATCCCGACACCATCAGCCATCCTCGACTGGAACTTCTCATCTCCATGCTGCTAGAGTAAGGGGGCGCAAACCCTAGCGCTGCCCACCGCACCTTCTTCTCCCCCACCTCCGGTCGACAGCCACCCCTTCACAGCGCCGGCCGGAGCTCCCTCACTCTCTCCTCCATCTGAGACCACCAAGGGCCGGCGATCCATCTCCTCCACACACCTCCTTCTTCCCCTTCCACTTCTTCTCTCTTCTTCACAGCAGTAGCAGCTCTTCCCATCCGATCCAGCAGCTCTTCACAGCATCCCCGGCAACGGCGCCAAATTTGATAACCACACGTGTCGTACCACGAGTATCAAATACAATTAAAATGTCGAACTCCTCTAAACTAATTAGTATAGAGTAACTCGAGTCGTCTCTCTCAAGGAATGTAATGATAGGTTAATAATCATAGGATTCTAAATTATTACTTTTGGATTTTGGATATGAAACTGGGGTTTGGATTTGAAAGCTAAGACTACGAAATAAAATATCAAAGCAAGTATGAAACCTAATCCTAATTAATGAAAGACAATGCGAGTAAAGAAGATCTAATCTAATCTAAACTATACTTGCAAGGAAATGAAAAGCAACATAAAGTAAGCATTTAGGGAACTGGAGCATAAATGAAACCTAACCTAATTGCATCAAACTGAAAGACAACTATAAGAGAACATAAAGCAATCAAACTAACGAAACATTGCAAGAATCTACGATAAGGAAAATTCAAACTAGAATCCAACTAATGGAAGAGACAATTCATCAAATACATGATATGCATGAAAGAAAGCATTAAGGGAACTTAACCGAATCTAACCTAATTGCGTACTTAAACATAAGAGAAACTTGAAACATTCAATTAATAAGACGTAGCAAAAATCTAAGCTGAGAAAATGCAAAACTAAACTAAAATAATTGGTTGGGGCATTTCATCGAACAAGTAACAAGTGTGAATCAAAATGAGTCAAATGCAAGCAACTTAAACATAGAAGACAAAAATTGATTACAAGCATTCAATCAATCAACAAAAACATCCCACTACATCAATCCAACAACCAAATCTGATGAAAGCATGGAGTAATCGCTGGATGATGAAGGGGCTACTGTCGGAAATGCTGTGAAGAGCTGCTGGATCGGATGGGAAGAGCTGCTACTACTGCGAAGAAGAGAGAAGAAGTGGAAGGGGAAGAAGGAGGTGTGTGGAGGAGATGGATCGCCGGCCCTTGGTGGTCTCAGATGGAGGAGAGAATTGTATTGATATTTCAGAGGATTCAGAGTACAGGTGTGATAGTGTAGGGGATTGCACTGAGCCCCAAGGATCACCCATACCTTCTGAGCAGGGCCAGATTGAGCTTAAGCCACTACCAGATCATTTAAAGTATGTTTTTCTTGGAGAGGAGCAGAATTTTCTAGTTATCATTGCTCAGCATTTGGATCCAGAGCAAGAAGAGAAATTATTGCAAGTCCTGAGGCATCACAAGAAAGCTATTGGGTGGACTTTATCAGATATCCCAGGTATTAGCCCAACTATTTGCATGCACACGATCTTTTTGGAAGAAAATGTTAAACCAGTGAGGCAGCCACAAAGGAGACTTAATCCACTCATTTTGGATGTTGTTAAGAAAGAGGTGACCCGACTTCTACAGGCAGGTATCATTTACCCTATTTCTGATAGTCAGTGGGTTAGTCTCATACATGGGGTGCCCAAGAAATCTGGAGTTACGGTGGTAGAAAATGCAAATGAGTTAGTACCCACCAGAGTTAAAAATTCATGGAGAGTATGCATTGATTATAGGAAGCTAAACACAGTCACGAGGAAAGACCACTTCCCTTTACATTTTATTGATCAGATACTTGAGAGACTGGCAGGGAAGTCCCATTACTGCTTTTTAGATGGGTATTCAGGCTACTTTCAGATTTGTATAGATCCTGAGGACCAGGAGAAGACTACCTTCACTTGTCCCTTTGGCACATTTGCCTACAGACGGATGTCATTTGGACTCTGCAACGCTCCAGGAACATTCCAACGATGCATGGTAAGTATATTTGATGAGTTGTTAGAGCATTGTATGGAGATCTTTATGGATGATTTTTCAATTTTTGGCACGTCATTTGATTCATGTTTAGATAACTTGTCTAGGGTATTACACCGTTGCATTGAGACTAACCTTGTGCTTAATTTTGAAAAATATCACTTTATGGTGAAACATGGTATTGTACTAGGTCACATAGTCTCTAGAAGAGGTATAGAGGTAGATCCTGTAAAAATTAGTGTTATATCTGCTTTATCTTACCCCGTATGCGTACGGGATGTTGGTGCCTTTCTTGGATATGCAGGTTTCTACCGCAGATTTATTAGAGACTTTAGCGATATTGCTCGACCCTTGACAAGACTTTTGTAGAAAGATGTTGATTTTTGTTTTGATGATAAGTGCAAAGAAGCTTTTCACAGACTAAGGGAGGCTCTTACCTCTGCTCCCATTATTAGATCACCTGATTGGAATTTACCATTTGAATTAATGTGTGATGCATCTAACTTTGCAGTGGGAGTTGTTCTAACACAGAGGGTGGAGGGAGTACCCCATGTCATATGCTATGCCTCCAAGACCCTAGATGCCGCCCAAGCCAATTACACTGCCATTGAAAAGGAGCTTCTTGCCATAGTTTTCGCTTTAGACCGTTTTAGATCTTATTTGTTGTGCTCACATGTCATTGTTTTTTCTAATCATGCAGCTTTAAAGTACTTATTGAAGAAGCCAGATGCTAAGCCTAGGCTAATCAGATGGATGCTTCTACTCCAGGAGTTTGACTTGGAAATCAGAGATAGAAGTGGCAAATAAAACTTGGTTACAGATCACCTGAGCAGGATTGAGGGAGATAGATCTCCTACCACCATTAACGATGATTTTAGAGATGAGCACCTTTTTGCAGTACATGGTAAGTCACCTTGGTATGCAGACCTTGTTAATTTCTTAGCAGCATATATTTTTCCTACACACTTTTCTAAAGCTCAAAAAGATAAACTCAAAAGTAATGCAAAATTCTATGTGTGGGATAACCTGTATTTATGGAAATTTTGTAATGATCAAATAATTAGGAGATGTATACCTGACCATGGGATTTGTTCAGCACTTACTTTTTGTCATTCATCAGCATGTGGGGGACATTTTGGTCCACAAAGAACATCTAGAAAAGTTTTAGAATGTGGTTTGTATTGGCCCACCTTATTCCATGATGCATATGTATTTTATAAAAATTGTAATAGATGTCAGCGAACTGGGAACATAGGAGCGAGAAATGAGATGCCCCAACACACTATACTTTTTTGTGAGATTTTTGATGTTTGGGGAATTGATTTTATGGGACTTTTTCCTGCATCCTGTGGTTATCTGTATATTTTACTTACTGTAGATTATGTTTCTAAATGGGTGGAGGTCATTCCCTCTAAGACTGATGACTCTTATGTTGTTGTTAGTTTTGTCAGGTCACACATATTTTGCAGGTTTGGAATTCCCAGGGCTATAATAAGTGACCAAGGATCTCACTTTTGCATCAAACACATGAAGGCCCTACTTAGCAATACACAAAGTTTCTACTTCCTACCATCCCCAAACAAATGGCCAAGCCGAAATCTCAAATAGAGAAATCAAAGCAATTTTGGAAAAGACCGTTGGGCCAAATAGGAAAGATTGGAGCAAGAGGCTAGATAATGCACTTTGGGTCTATAGAACGACATTCAAGACACCAATTGGCATGTCTCCCTACCGGTTAGTCTATGGTAAAGCTTGTCATCTTCCCGTGGAGATAGAGCACAAAGCATATTGAGCGGTGAAGGCTTGCAACTACGATGCTACCAAGGTGGAAGAAGAGAGAAAACTTCAATTTCAAGAACTTGAGGAAATTAGACTAGAGGCATTTGAGAACTCAAGAATCTACAAGGAAAAGACCAAGAACTTCCATGGCAAACACATACTGAGGAAAGAATTTCAAATTAGTGACAAGGTCTTATTGTACAAGTCAAGGCTCAAGTTGATTAAGGGTAAGTTGAGGTCAAGGTGGGAATGTCCATTTATTGTAACTAATATTTTTCCCTATGGTGTTGTTGAAATCAAAGATGATACTAATGGTTTAATGTGGAAAGTAAATGGCCACCGGCTCAAGAAGTATTTTGAAGAACTAAAGGAGCTAGAAGTGGATGGAGTGGACATCAAAGATGCTATCTACCCAACCTAAAGGGGAGTTTTCTTTTCCTTACATTTTATTTCATTGTAAATATCCCTTGATTGCTTTCAAGTAGTTAAATTTTCTTTTCCAATGAGTTTTCAATAAATGTTTAGGTAGTGTAGATTGAATAAATAGTGATTGTAGGCACCATTTTACCATTTTGGTACCTTAATTTTTGCATGAGTAGGAATAATTGTATCCCTCTAGGTTTTCTCTATATCATTTTAGAGTCTTTCTAAAACAAATTAAATTTGGTTGTCAAGACTTATGATTTGAGCCAATGGATGGAAATTTTTAGTTGCTTGAATACTACTTAGCTATGGACTCTAAAGTGATGACTTGAGATGAATTCTCCAATGGATGAAAATTCTTAGTTGCTTGAATACTACTTAGCTATGGACTCTAAAGTGATGACTTGAGATGAATTCTTTTTACCTAATGAGGTTTAGACTTTATTGATGAGATATACACATGTGATTGCACTCTAGAACTTGCATAGGTTCTTTCAAAACCATATTTCTATGATTGGACCACATTTATATAGGTAAATCATTTTGTCTTCCCTTTTCATTGCAATAATCCTTGTTGATACATGCTTTATTCTTTCCTTTCCCTATTTTTCTGCTCACTACCATATTTCTCTATAGACTTGATTACTTGAGATTTTTCTTGATGGTATTTTGCCCGAGACGGACAAAGGTTTAAGTGTGGGGGAGATGGCTAATGCTTTTAAATGGTTTTGGGATGAGAAGTGTTGTATCATGATGTTTATTATCTGTTTTTATGGATTTTTAGATGGATTGGTGTGGATTCCGAATGTCTTGATGGGATTAAAGGAATGGAAGAGCATGAGAAACACAATGCGAAAACAGAAAAAAAGAAGAGGAGAAAAGAAAATTAAGAAGTGTGCCAATTTGATAGGTGATGTATCAAAGATGAGTTGTGAATATTAAAAAGTAAAGTTCACTTTTGGAGCAATCTGATTTATGGAAGTTGTTTGGTGTTTCCACTCTATGAAGCTAATCTTGAAAGCAATGGGAACTCAATAAGGATAGTTTTTAGTGATACTTTTCAAGTCTACCAAAAGTTTTAATTTGAACATGAAATTGGCAAGTGGAATTGTTTTTTAAAGTGCAAATTGTTGCTATGACTGAAGTGGAGATGAGGGAGTAGAGTTTGGTCGTGGGATGTAGTTGAAGCTGCAAGAGAAAAAAAAAAGAAAACACAACAATGCAGTTGAAAAAAAAAACAGAAAACAGAAAAAGAAGAAGGAAAGAAAAGAAAAGAAAGAAAAGTCAAAGAAGATCATGAAGGTTCAAAAGATGGATAGATTCTTGAATTTGGAGTCGAGAATAAGAATCTAGATGAGTTAAGATTCAGTGATGATTGGAAGAAAGGAAAAATTCAGGCGAAAGACAGCTCAAAATTCTGAAGTTTGGCTACTGATCAGCCCCTGATCGGTCACCAGTCCGATCAGGATATGTCTGATCGGTCTCGGGACCGATCCGAGAAGCTGGGACAGCATAGAACATTGCTTTCAGTATTAAACCTCCTCCAATTCAGCCCATAATCACTCCCCTTGGTTCGGAATTCATAAGAGGCTATCACAAAAGGGCAAAGAGCATTAGAAATAATTTTGAGTATCCAAGTCTTCTATTTGTCATTACTTTCCCATATTTCTTCTTCATGCTAAATTTCTTTACCATAGTTCTTTCCTTATCATATCCTATTCTCTATTTTCTTTATCATGAGTCTTTGGTATCAGAATTCATGGAAAATTCTCTTTCATTGTGTTCATTTCATACTTCTTTTATGTGTTCTAATAAACCTTTGTAGATGTGGATTCAAGGAAAGATTGATGGTGGAGAGTAGATAATAAGCAAGCTTATGGTAGTTCAAGAAACATGTTGTATTTGAGTGAGCTCCACTTTCATTGAAATGTAGAACTTAGGAAGAGAGTCACTAAAAATTCCTTTGGAAGGTTTTGTGTGTTAATTTCATCTCAATGAGTCATGAAGGAGGAAGTAAGCTAAGTTGTTGATTTAAGGACAAGAAACTAGTCTATTGAGCGTAGATTCTTGAGAATTGATAACCCTAGGTAATTTCTTTTCAATTGCTTCTGACAATGATTAAGAATAATCTAGGTGGGATGCATCTTAGTTTCTTAGTAGCTTGTGCGGGACGCCCAAGAATAAGTGTGGGGGAGTTGATAACTTTCATTTTGTTGGTTAAATTAGGCATTCAAATCCATGTTTTGATCCACTATTCATAAGTTTAAGTTTGCATTATATTAGGTTTCATGGATTGTCTCTATTTTATCTTAAAATTCAATTCTTTCTATATTTGAGATATTTTGGCACTAAAATTTAATATCATTTTGTAGGGATCAGATGATCATGAACCTGGATCATATTGGGTCAAACTTAGGTCAGAATTGAATCCGGATCAAAGGGATCAAGCATCGGATTAACATGGGTCGTCCATTCAAGAGAACGATTAGATCTAAGCCATCCGCCAACTTTTGGTCGATCCAAGCTCAAGATAGACTTAATCAAGTTCATGGATCAGGATCTGAAAGTTTGGGCCAGATCAGAGTTAATTTAGCCGTTGGATCAAGCAACAGAGGATCTAGACCATCCAAACAAGAGAAGGGATGATCTGAGCCATCCACTTCAGATCTGAGTGATCCGAGCTAAGGAGCAGTAGATCAGAGCCCTTGATCAAGATCTGGGAAGTTTGGGTTCGATCTGATTTGATCTGACCGTTGGATGAGATCGGAGCAATCACGGCCGTCCAAATTCAAAGGAAATTGGTTAAAACAGAAATTCCCTCTGCTTCGTCGTGGTCGCGTTTTCGCCAATCTGTTTGCGTTGTTCATCATCTGTTCTTGCGATTTCTTTCTAGTTTGCTTCTTCGATCGCGCGGTCACATTGAATCTGAGTTTGGTTCGAGTTCTAGAGCATCGGAATCGCGTCTCCGTGAGATTCTCTGTTCAATTTGTTGCTGAGAAGAGCGAGGCGAGGGTTTCGCCAGTTCTGCCATTTTTCTGATCGATCTACACTAGTTTTCCATCCTTCACCAATCGGAGTAATTCAGAGGGGTTTTCTGAGTTGATCTGATTGTTCCTGAGCCATCACTGCAATTCCACACCGCAAGTACACGAAGATCGGAAAAGTGTATCAGTTGAAGCAAATCTGAGCTGAGGTTTTCGCTGAGGTTAAAGATCCGTCCAATTGTTGAGCTAGGGGGTTCTTAGCCAAGTCTTGTGTGACAGCAAGAAGAATTCGAGCCAGAGGAAGGGTTTGATGTCTAGTTTTCATAAATCTTAGTTTCTGAATTCTGTTCTTCAGTAATTCTGTTTCTATCAGTTGCGATCAGCTACTAATCGGTCATTGTGACCGATCCAGATAGCACCTGATCGGACACCAGTTCGATCAGGCGTGTAACTGATCGGTCAGCCTACCGATCAGTAAATTTCCTGCCTAGACGTACTCTGTTCTAGTTTTCAGCATTGTCTTAATCCTTAATTTCGACTTTTAGTACAGTTCTAATGTAACTTTGCATTTGATATCAGCTTTAAATTTCAAATTTTACAACTTCAAATTGTTGTTCAATTTTCTTAGTGGTTAAGTTTTATTCTTGTAATACAATTGAATAGACTTAACTCTAGTTAAGTCTATTCAATTTCGAATTTCACTTCTATTCTTCATTGCAAAACAAAACCCCCATTTCATCTAGAAAACCCAAAACATTTGACGACGAATAACTTGCAAGCTTAATTTGAACACTCGCAACTAGTCCTGGAAAAATACGACCTGATACCCCTATTCTACATTTAATTCTTCTAGCAAGGGTTTTCAGTTTTATAAATTTCTAAATTTGAGACCCACATTCGTGGCATCTAGTTTGAGTTGCATCAAGAACCCAACATAGAGACCCTACATACAGACAAATCTTTTCTCATTGACCTTGCACAGACCTCACACATAACTTATCTCCCACGATCTCCATTGCCTTGGACACACACCCTAGCTTTTCCTCTTGCGACTTTCCCCATTGCCTTGGAAGAAAGCACATATATATTAGGCACAAAAGGTCTCTTCCCCTTCCTTTATTAATGGAGGAAGTTGAGTGGATTGGAAGAGGAAGGGGAAGGGAATAGATTTTTCATTCAAATCTATTTGGAACAACAAATTTATGTATATCCGTCGAATCTACCTTTGGATAGTTTGGGATTTTGCCTAGATTTTGAGTTATTCACATTATTGGTGAAGAACATGAAGAATGTTGGTGCATTTAAGTTTTTTCCACCACCATTCTCGAGTAAACAACGTCAAAGTTAGGCAGTTTGACTTATTCTATCAATCAATTATTATAAGAAAATGGTAGATCCGCATCCTTAATGACCCTCTAGAGTCTGACCCTATGTATATAGAGGGAGGTTCACACAGGTACAAAGGTAATCGGTGCATTGTGAGGCCGAAAATGGAGGTCATCACCTTCTGGGGATTTACCCCTGGCCATTACACCATAAATGGCATGCACCCACCATTTATGCTACGCCCCAGGGGCAATCGATTACCATAAGAACCCTGCTTACTGTTGCTCGTACACATAACAATTTCATCTTGATTGGGTAGTTTGATCATTGCTATCAGTCGACTGTCATAAAGGACCAATTAACTATTGTTCATAGGATCATCAACAAAGTTCCAACTCGACTAGTTGGTTCGACTAATGCTTATTAGTCAACCATTATAAGTATACGCTATTCGACTGGTGTGGATAAACTAGTACACAAAAGCCTTCTGACTCAGCTAATGAGTTCGATTATAGATCAGTCGATTGCTGTTCACTACCAATTGACTGATGAGTTCGAAATTTGATACATATGATGTATCAGTCAATTGATAAATGTGGAAGTCGACTATTGAAAATATTAGTCGATTGATAACTGATATCAATCGACTGATAGTTGATTAGTTACATTTTTAGAAGTTTTTCCTATATATATTCTTCTTCAAATTTTCTACTTAGTCTAACCGATATTATCGATAAAGCAAGAACTATTGATGTCACGCCCCCAGAGGTCCATGCTTGTTTGAAAATCAGACAACATCTCCCCTATATGGCGGACAAGTTGGGACAAATATACATAACTCTCACATATCTAGCTCAACCTCACACGACTGGCATCACAATAGTAAATAAATTATCACAACTACACATTTTATATGAATAAGAATGATAGAATTAAAAGGAGTCTAATATTCAAAAATAAAACTCAATCCACAATGAATAATGGTAAGTTCATATAAGCAAGAACAAATAAAGTAAAACTACCAACAATAGAACGAAAAACCCCTGAACTAGTAACGTCACTCTAGTAATAAAAACGCGTAAAATAACGGAAGTGCCGAAATGTAATAACTACAAAAATAAACAAAAACCCTGAAACAAACTCCAAAAATGAAACGACACGGTGGGACTGACAACTGGATCCTCTCCTAGCTCCAGACAACACATCTATCTGCTATCTGAAACAAAAGTAGATGGTGGGGGTGGTGAGTCCGGGCGAACTCTGCGGGTATAAGAGTAGACAAAGGAGGTCACTCACGGCAAGCTCCCTTTCACCGAAACCAAAAACTCAACTGTGATCTAATCCAATTTAGCACAGGTTCAAATCTAGCCACACCATGACAACCCAAATTGCTACCCCGTGCCAATTGGAGCCATCCCATATTGCTGCAATGTATCAAACATTCAAAACTCCATCTACACCCATTCTTCTATACCGAACTGAACACCTAATTCCATCCAAACGTGCAACCTCCAAAACTTGAATCTGATCAGAGTAGAAAGTAGACCAAAATCACCCTATCCCAAACAAAATCATTTGCAAATCTCACAAAATAAACCAAACAGCAATTCCTGAGGTTTCATCAGTTTACCAACTTCATCTACACAAAACAAATGCTAAACCAATCTACACAACAACCTCAAACAAGATCAGCAATTGACTCTTACATGATGGCAGAGGGAATTGGCCGTGATGGGTCGACGCTAGGGCACGTCTCTAGAGTAGACGTGTGCTCAATGAAGAGAAGACAAATTTGCTGCTTTGCCCGAACAGGACACCAGTTGGAGCAGGGAAGAAATAGCTCCGAAAAAAAATACAGCTTGTGATCTCCTCGCTGCCTCGACGTGCTCACGAGAAGAGGTGGAGTTGGCGCTGCCCACTTGGAAACGGAGACCTAGCTTCGAGCGATGAGAAGAGAGGAGAGCGATCGGACGAGGGAGAAGAAGCGGATCGCAAAGGAAGAAGAAGAGAGGGGGTGTGGAGTTAGGCGAAGCCGAGAGGGAAGGGTTCGCGCGTTGGGGCGAAACCGCTCGTGTGTGCGGTAGCGTCGGGGAGGAAACACAGGGAAGAAAGAAATGAAGGAAGAGGATTGAAGGGAGAAAAAAGTAGGGTTTTATAAATTTGATGTAACTTTGC
Organism: Boesenbergia rotunda; assembly: GCA_024364735.1. Classification (NCBI taxonomy): domain Eukaryota; kingdom Viridiplantae; phylum Streptophyta; class Magnoliopsida; order Zingiberales; family Zingiberaceae; genus Boesenbergia; species Boesenbergia rotunda. Next base: position 347,020 of record JAGFNQ010006144.1, on the reverse strand, counting down.
AGAAAAACCCCTCCAACTTTGCATAATTTGAACCACACCCCTAATTTATGGTTTTATGCATTTTAAACCTTGTGAATTCCTATATTTAACAATTGAAGAGGCTTGGGGTATTTACATAGATGAATGTATATCCATGCTAAGAATAGTTAACCCATAAGAAAATCATTGTTTATGCTAGATATATGTTTAAGAAAGCTCATAAATCATGTTTGGCTTCTTAATTGTACACAATGTGTTGGCCCAAAAGAAGGTACACTGTGTGATCGATTAGAAGTGTTATGAATGATATTCAAAAACATAAGCTAACTAAGAAAGCTTATATATAAAGCTAATCATGTGCATGATATGTCGACAAAAAAAAAAGCGTATTATATGACAGATGAAGGTCATTCTAAATTGCAAGGAGAGCACCACAAAAAAGTTATATTTTAGTCCAAAACTTAATGAAACATTCGACTCAATGTCCATACAATTGCATATTTTGATTGTTGTATTTATATATCATTACTCTTTATATTACAACACATCTATAAAGATATATGCCTAGTTTGTAAATTAAGATATGTTGTTTGTTTTTGTTTATGTAACACTCTTAATATCGCTAATTTTAACAACATTCTCGGGCTTACAGTTACAAACTTTAAACAATAGAAAAATTATATCATGATATTATTAAGCTGTATGGATCTAGATTTCGCATTTAGACATATAACCCCGACACCTTTATCCACTGAAAGTACTACAAATCAAAAAGCGATTTATGATATTTGATAAGTGGGAGTGATTAAATCACATTTTTAACGATCATGAAGATGTTTTGGAATCCATTAGAAGATGAATTAATAAGAATGAGGATGTTAAGACATTCCTTAAGGAATTAGCGAACTGATTCCTCAAATGAAAAAATCGAGAGTATCACACTTCTTACAAAGTTGATTTTCATAAGATATTATGATAAGGGTAGTATTAGGGAGTACATTATAGATATGTCAATTTAGTTATAAGACTTACGACATTAAAATTAAAAATATCTAAAAGCGCACTTGTGAACTTGGTCTTGATCTCTCTGTTTACATAATTCAATTTTCAAGATAAGTTATAATACTCAAAAGGAAATAGTCATGAGCTTATAGCTTAGTGTGTTCCAGAAGTGTGTAAAGGAAAGAGTTATGATACGCACAGTGAAAGTGAATGTCTCGGTGAAAAATTTGATCGTTAATCGGTGGCATGTCTGATGTCCGATCGTTGATCGGATACCGCCGACGGCCTCCGGGTGCCACCCTGAACTAAACTATATCCTGAGGGCACAGTGAACTCATAAGAGATCGCCACAATTGAGATCTCGCATCATTCACCGTCAATCCCAATGGGTTCACCATTGCCGACAATCCCGATGGGTTCACCGTCCCCCTAAGGTATAGTTTGATTCGAAGCGGCGATCAGAGGCCGCTAGTGGTATCAGATCGACGATTTAACATCAGACTTGTCGCCGATTGACGATCAAATTTTCACTAAAATATTTATTTTCACTATATAAATCATTAATAGAGATTGAGGTATGATATATCTCACAACATTCGCTTTGTATCTCCATCTAAGCAATCAAGCAAGAAAAGGAAAAAAAAAGAATAATGCTAAGGGTAAGAGCATTTATATTGGTGTTAACATGTGGGTGTTATAGCATCCAAATGGTATTACTAACCAATATGGATAATTGTTATAATTCCTACACATTAACAACGTTCAATTCTTTGAACATTATTAATGAGCAGATTTTATATTTAAAAAATTAAAAATTAAGAAAATAAATTTTTATATAAAAATAAAAATGAATAATTGAATAATGAAATTCATAAATAATTAATGTTAATGTTAAAATAAATATAAAAATGTTAATAAAAAGTAAAATATTAATATAATGAATACGGGGCATGCCATTTGAAGAGTAGATCCTCTACAACGCCTCTACGGTAGCCACAAACTTGCCCTTCTCTGTCTCCGCCGAAGCTAGAGTTACCTCCCCTTTCACCCGAGCTTCTCTCATCCTCTGCTCCTCCATCTTCGGTCGTTGGCGTTCCATTGCTAGCAACAGCGAAAACACAACTTTACTCAATTTGGAATCAATCAAATCAAATTAGCAACAATAAATCAATTACCTTCTGCATCGCAGTGATCGCTTCTTTACTGGCAGAGTTGTACATGTCCATCGCCTCCTTCAGCTCCAATTTCAATCGTCTCATCTCTTCTTCCACTTCTTCAATCTGCCAGTTGCATCAAATACCTATCAAACAACAATTTTTTAAAAAACATGTCATCACCTTCTGTTTGATCGGGGTCGCCATGATTGCCTGAGAATTGAAGCTCGGCATCACTTCTCCATATGATCTTGTTGAAGAAAGTATATTCCCTCCTCTGGTAAAAGGTATCCTATATATATATGTGTTGTCATTCAAAGTGTTCTTGCTGTTGTTGATTATACTTTGCTATCAAAATAGAATCCTACTCTATCTCCACTAAAGCCGGAGCTACCTTCTCTTCCGCCCAATCTTCTCTCATCCTCTGCTCCTTTGCCTGCAACAACCACAGGACAACTTTATTGTTGGATATTTCTTAAATAATTCCAAATATATCTCCTCGGTATTTGACTTAGTCGATTCACGACCGTCGGAACTTCCGGGAGGTTGCTTTCGGAGGAAGCAAACTGATTGGTATTTCAGGTCGAGGCTAGTGTTGGACACTATCTCCGTAAAACGATATTGCTCCGCTACTGGTACTCACGGATAGCAGCAATTCGTTTCCAAGATACAACGACGTCGTCTCGAAATAGTAGAACTTCAAATTCCGAGACCGGCGAACCTTCCGTAGGCTTTTCGGACTCTCGATGCAGAAGAGGAAGGAGTGCAAATGCTTATAGATTGCAATGCTTGAATGAATGAAATGATCTAGTGGAAGGATCTATTTATATTGAGTGAAGAGGTAAGTACCCTTTGGTTCGGACAGATCTGGACCGTTCATAACGAAAGGGTATAACCCTTTAAAGGTTATTTAATCTCGTCCCTTGATCTGAAGAGTTATAACTCTTCAGATCCATCTTGATCTCGGCCGTCAGATTAGAACATTTAATCCGACGCCTCAGATCCATTCTTCCTCTTCACATTCAGATCTTTGATCCGACGCTCCAGATCGCACCTTCTTGCGATCTGTCCAGATCTTTGATCCGACAGCCACCATTGAGTGTATCTTGAACAATTAATTTCTCATTCACCCTTATTCGGTTTTGAGCAAATAAATAGTCCAGATTTATCTACGCGAAACGTAGATTTCGATTTTGAAGTCAAACTTGACTTTCAACGATCGATGGCATCAACATCATATCCAATAATCCCCCACATGAATAGAAATTAATGCATGTATTGCATCTATGCATGCTGACACTTTACAAGAGTTCAATCGATAAGTCAATGCATCGGGAAAGGTAGCTTGTGGCTTTGAACCTTCCGTAGTGGAATGCTATCGAGCATACTAGGCTGCGCAGTGAACGTGATGTCTTGAACTACTCAGCTGTTGGTGTATACTAAGACAATAACACCCACACAGAGACTTATCTCACCCACTTTTAGTTCTCATGGTTGGTTCCGTTTCGGCCATGAACACCATCTTGGATTCATGAGTGTTTCATTGAAGTGGCATGTCTTCACACTCACATAGGTGACACTTCTATCAAGAGTATCCTACCATACTCCACCTTAAAGGTATAGAAGTCATTAAAAGCATAAGCTTATCCTCACTACATGTGGTAGGACAGCACCAAATCATCCTAGGATTGGGATAGTAGATATAATTATTTCTCTTGTGATGTTACACAACTTCTGTAACTTCGTTGTCCCATTAAACCAAGATCTTGGGATCTCCAGTCAACAAGGTTGGGTTACCACTACAGTCCTTTTTAGTTGTAGATTTTCAATCTCATTCCTCTTGATGAGCAGTATACTTGATCTCGATTTAGCCCCTTCGTTAGGGGATCTGCCAAATTATCCTTAGATTTGACATAATCGATTGCAATCACTCCGTTCGAGATCAACTGCTTAATGGTATTATGTCGACGACGTATATGTCGTGATTTACCATTATACATACTACTCTGTGCCCTTCCAATTGCCGATTGACTATCACAGTGGATAAGTACGGCGGGCACAGGTTTTATCTAGCTCGGAATATCTTCCAAGAAATTCCGCAGTCATTCAGCTTCTTCTGCTGCTTTATCAAGTGCTATAAACTCGGATTCCATTGTTGATCGAGCTATGCATGTTTACTTGGTGGATTTCCAAGATACTGCTCCTCCACCAATCGTGAATACATATCCACTAGTGGATTTGGAATCTTTTGTATCGGAGATCCAATTAGCATCACCATATCCCTCCAAGACTGCGGGATACTTTCCGTAATGTAATCCGTAGTTCATAGTATATTTTAAATATCTAAGAACTCGCATCACTGCTTTCCAATGGGTGTCGTTTGGATTGCTCGTAAAACGACTCAGTTTGTTGACCACACAGGCAATATCCGGACGAGTACAGTTTGTGAGATACATCAAACTGCCAATTATCCGGGAATATTCCAATTGCGATATGGGTTCACCATGATTTTTCGCTAAGTGTTGACTTAGATCCATAGGTGTTTTTACAGTAGAGAGATCGTATGCATTGAATCTTTTCAATACTGACTCTACATAATGGGATTGTGTTAAAACTATCCCATCGGACGTCCTGAGAATTTTAATTCCCAATATGACATCTGCTCGACCCATATCTTTCATGTCGAAACTATTGGTCAACATTTTCTTAGTACTCATGATGACATCATGATTACTTCCCATTATGAGCATGTCGTCTACGTATAGACAGACGATTACATAACTCTCAGGTGTGCTTTTGACATAAATGCATTTGTCACATTCATTTATTCTGAATTCGTTTGACAGCATTATTTTGTCAAATTTTTCGTGTCATTGCTTTAGTGCTTGTTTAAGTCCGTACAACAACTTAACAAGTCGACACACCTTTCCCTCAGTTCCAGGAGCTATGAACCCCTCGGGTTGCTCTATGTAGATTTCTTCTTCCAACTCACCATTTAAGAATGCAGTCTTAACATCCATTTGGTGTATTTCAAGGTCATACAATGCTGCAATGACTATCAGCACTCGTATGGACGTAATCTTTGTCACCGGTGAGTAGGTATCGAAGTAATCAAGGCCTTCCTGTTGATTGTACCCTTTAGCTACAAGTCTGGCCTTATACTTGTCAATCGATCTATCAGTTTTATATTTGTGTTTTAGTATCCACTTACAATCTAATGGTTTAGTACCAGAAGGAAGGTCTACTAATTTCCAAGTATGGTTATTTATGATGGACTCGATTTCATTATTGACAGCTTCTTTCCACAATGGGCCGTCGAGACCAGAGAGAGCTTCACTTAGTGTTCTTGGATCCATTTCTGACATGAATGTCATGAAATCCAGCCCGAACGATTTCTCAACTCTAGCCCGTTTGTTCCGACGCTGCTCTTCGCTTTGATTGTCAATAGCCCTTTTATGACAACTATGTTCTGGAACATTATCTTTGTTAGAACTTCCGTTTTCATTATTTTGAACGTTTTCCTTCTTATTTGGAAACACGTCTTCAAAAAATATTGCATTCCGAGATTCTATGGTTGTACCCACGTGAATATCAGGAATGTCTGACTTATGAACTATGAAGCGATATGCACTATTGTTTTGGGCATATCCGACAAATATTGCATCGAACGTTTTAGGTCCGATCTTAACTTGCTTTGGCTTAGGTACTTCGACCTTTGCTAAGCACCCCCACACTTTCAAGTATTTGTACGATGGCTCGCGGCCTTTCCATAGTTCATATGGTGTTTTATCATTTTTCTTGTGAGTGATTTTGTTGAGAATGTGGTTTGCTGATAATATGGCTTCCCTCCACAAATTCTGAGATAAGCCTGAATTTATCAACAAGGAATTCATCATTTCCTTTAGTGTCTGATTTTTACGTTTAACAACACCATTCGATTGAGGTAAGTAAGGTACCGTTGTCTGATGGATAATTCCAGATTCTGAACAGAATTCATCAAACGGTGCACCATATTCTCCACCTCTATCGCTACGAATTATTTTAATTCATTTTTCAAGTTGATTTTCAACTTCCGTTTTATAGGTTCTGAAAGCTTCCAGGGCTTCGTCTTTACTTCTTAAAAGAAAGACATAACAGAACCTCGTGCAGTCATCGATAAAAGTAATGAAGTACTTTTTACCTCTTCTAATTTGCACAAATTTCAAGTCACATAGATCACTATATATTAATTCTAGAGGAGTCAAAATAAAAATTCTAGAGGAGTCATTGACCTTTCCACCGAATGAAAAGGTATTCTCGTCATTTTCGCTTCCACGCACACTTCGCATTTGTGTGTTTCGTCAACATCAATGTTCGGTAATAAATTTAGTTTGACGAGACGTTTCAGAATATTATTATTGACATGCCCAAGCCGATCATGCCATAAATTAAAACACTCAACAACATAGCTGGAAGCTTTTAATTTATTACCATCAAAATTACGGTGTACAGTCATTACAACCATCTTGAATAAATTTTGTTCTAAATACCCTTTTCCTACGAAGACACCGTTCTTCGTAAGCATAAAGTTGTTGGATTGGAACACTAGTTTGAATCCGGCTTTAACAAGTGTCGATCCTGAAACTAAGTTCTTCCTGATGTCGGGAACATGGAGCACATCAATGAGAGTTAGCTCCTTCCCAGACGTCATTTTTAGAACAACTGTCCCGAGTCCAACAATTGAGGACGTCGTGGAATTGCCCATATAGAGCTTTCTTCCACTTATCGGGGTGTACTTGGAGAACATCGCCTTGTCCTAACAGACGTGGCGGGTTGCTCCAGTATCGATCCACCACTGCTTCGAGTTGTCCACCAAATTGGCTTCGAACACGACCGCAGTGAGATCCAGAGTGTTGAGATCTATGTCAGCGGAGGTTGCGACTTGGTTCGCAACATTCTTCTAGCTCTTGGTAGTCTTCTTCGGGCGTTTGCAGTCTTTGGACATGTGTCCTGACTTTCCACAATTGTAGCACGTGCCCTTGAACTTTTTGCCTTGAGCCTTCTGGTTCGGTTGCTTCGGCTTCTTCGCTTTTGGTTTCGTCAGGTTGGACATCTTGTCGACTGTCCGCTTTATTCCTCTAGAGTCGGATAATTTTCGATTATCCTCCTCTATTCGCAGCCGCAGGATGAGGTCTTCAAGTCCCATCTCCTTCTGCTTGTGCTTTAGGTAATTTTTGAAATCCTTCCATGACGGAGGGAGTTTCTCGATTACCGCAGCAACTTTGAAGCAAGCTTGTTGTGGAGAACTCAAGGCGCAGCAAGAAGACAGTTTCAAAAACCTCTCCTTCCACGAAGCCATCTTCCGCCCTTTTGATCATCCACACACCACCAGGTGACAGCATCCTCCGTAGCCTCCAGCTACCACGCTGCCAACGCCAGCTACCACTGAGCCCTCTCTGGTCTTCCTGAGATCCCCTCAGCCAAGCCCCAGTCTCGGCTCCAGTCTACAGCTCGACCGTTGCAACCTGAAATGGAGAATCGGACAAACCTGCTCCAAGGAAAGCCTCCTTTGACCTCTCCTTGAGTGTTTGAATCCTCCCCTGTCACCTGCAGCTCAATCAGAGTGTTAGAGCAGCGTATCACACAGTAAATCAAATATCATATGTAAGTGGCAGCAAATCGGATACGTTCAGACGCAATCAGAGCGTCTGACAGTGCATTTGAATTAAAGTGATCGGTCACCGGACCGATCAGACCTACCCCTGATCGGTCACCGGACCGATCAGACCTACCCCTGATCAGTCACCAGACCGATCAGGCTAGGTCCAGATCGATCAGGCTCCGTCCTGATCGATCCCCAACGCTCGATTAGAAATCGCGATTTCTTTGTGACTTCTCCTGGATCGATCACCTGACCGATCCCAGGTTGTGGATCGTTCACCCGACCGATCCACCCCTTTCTTGGGCGATTTCTGAGCTTCGCAGTCCAGACCTCCTGATCGGTCACCAGACCGATCAAATCATGACCAGACCGATCAGGCTAGAGCCTGATCGATCATAGTGAGGAACCTGCGACGCTGGATCGTTCTCCGGAACGATCTGCACAGTGATCCTGATCGGTCTTCAGACCGATCAGGTTCAGATCAGCAAGGGAACTCGACCTCAACTGTTCGCTCCCTGATCGGTCACCAGACCGATCAGGAGCCAAGCAGTAGGTGAAACACACACTCCCTGATCGGTCACCGGATCGATCAGGAGCAGTACAGTAGGTTCCCAGCCTCACTGTGTGCTCCCTGATCGGTCACCAGACCGATCAGTCGTTGCTGGATCGGTCACCAGACCGATCCACAATAGGGCAGCGTGCCAACTTCCCTGACCGATCACCAGACCGATCCAGGGACGTAAACTTAGCCCTCCAAGCTAAGTTCTCTTCCACCTTAGCCCTCCAAGCTAAGGATTTTTCACCTAACCCTCCAAGTTAGGACTTTTCACCTAGCCCTCCAAGCTAGGACCTTTCACCTAGCCCTCCAAGCTAGGACTTTTCACCTAGCCCTCCAAGCTAGGACTTTTCACCCAACTCTTCCGGATTAAGACTTTCCAAACCTAGCCCTCCAAGCTAGGACCTGACCCTCCAAGCCAAGACTTTTTCACCTAATTCTCCAAGATGGGAATTTGCACCTAACCCTCCAAGTTAGGACTTTTCACCTAGCCCTCCAAGCTAGGACTTTTCACCCACCTCTTCCGAATTAGGACTTTTCATACACCTAGCCCTCCAAGCTAGGATTTTCAACACCTAACCCTCCAGGTTAGGATTTTCCAACACCTAGCCCTCCAGACTAGGATTTTTCAAACCATGTCTGATCCCCGATCAGGACTTAAACACAATCATCATAATCATCAACCTAAACTTAAATCGGTGTCAACACCAAAACAACAATTAGGGTCAGACTGCATTAACAATCTCCCCCTTTTTGTTGTTTGACAACCCGATCTAAGTTTAAGGATTCTCAATCCATTTCCTCCAATCCAGAATCATAGGGATATCAGGATCCTCCCCCTACAACATGATCAACCTAAACTTAACCAACCAACACTCTCCCCCTTTGTCGAACACCGAAAAGGGGCTAGAAGGGCTGATAAGTTTAAACCATACTCCCCCTCAACCCTAGGGGTATCTCAAATCAACAAGAATATGATTGACTATTGATAATCATACGATCACATATGGCAAAAAGATATCAAATGGCTAAACAGGCATATGTTTCATATGAGCATGGTAGTATAGACATGAACATAGCAATGTAGCAAGCATGCAGATAATAGACAGATAATCAACATGGCATCAACAAACAGTAAACACGTGAGCAAGCAACATCCTAAGCAAGATAGAACAGACAAGAGTCAGGATGTACACATCTGTCAAAAACATCAAACATGAACATAGAGCGGTCAATCGTCAGCTGGATCAAGGCGGAGGGCTGCAAAAGTGGGGAAAACTGGACCCAATTCGTCAAGCCCGGCAGGGCGAGGATGACCAAAGAAGTGCTGATAGATAGAGTCAGGGGTAACATCTGCGAACAGGGCCAGCAGAGGATCAGGGAGCTCTGGATAAATCGAATAGAGGTTAGGTGATCGTCGACCACCTAAGTATTCGGCTAAAATCTCATATGAAAAATCAAGGTTCATTTTCCCGACACGAGTAGTGAACTCGAAACCCCCTTGAGGACCTTGTTGTAGGTTGTTGTAGAATTCAGAGACTAGGTCGTAATTTATGGTCCGTACCAAGGAAAGAAGAAAACCCAGATTGTAGTAAGTGACAATCTCCATGACAGAGGGGCAGTACTCAGTTAGGAAGGGAACATCAATGGATTGACAGGGTAAAAGTTTGAAGGTCCTTGCTTGAAAGGCATGTTCACAGGCCGCATTTGGGAATCGGGAGTTAGAAGACGGCTGTGGCCTTCTGGAAGGGGCAGAGGAGGAAGGGGCTTTCCCCCTCGCGCTGCCCTCAGTAGCGTCCTTGCCCTTGGAAGATCTCCTAAGGAGTTGAATTGATTGTACAATCATGATTGAATCAATTTGGCAAAGAGAACACAGACCAAATCAAGAATTGATCATATAAGATAACACCCAATCAGAGATAGAAAATGAGATGAACGATAGATTTGTTCATATGATCATGTTGTTGGTGCAATTTGCACTAATAGTTAAACCTGAGTTTTGATGAATGACAAATAGGTTAAAGTTAGACTTGCTTTTGGTTTTGACCTCTTTACTAAGTGTGCAGGGTTGAAAGACTTAGGACCTGACACCAGGCTGAAGTCCAGGGTGGTTGAGTCCTGGCGAGAAGTCCAGTTGGGTTCACAGGGCCTGACAACTGGCTGAAGCCCAAGTTGGTTGAAACTTGGCAAAAAGACCGGCGTGGTTGAGCCCTGACAGGAAGACCTGGTGGGTTAAGAAGTTGAGTAGAGCTGCACGAGGTAAGTGAGGTAAGTCACTGGAGGAGCGAACCAGTGAGGACGGGTCCTATTTTAGGACTGTAGGCGCGGTCCAACTTAGGCCCATTTTGGTAACCTCGGTTGAGTCCTAATTAGATCCTTATCCAGGTTTGGACGGGGTCTAATTAACTCTAAATGCATTAACTCTATTTTACAGAATTTATTTAATTAGATTCTAAATGCATTAACTCTATTTTACAGAATTTATTTAATTAGATTTTGTAGTTGAATTTTATAAAATTATTCCTTATCTAAAGCCTTGGTGGAGGATAAATTATCATTTAAATTATTCGTATTTCCTTCTTTTTAGAGAATAAAATTATTCCTACTAATGCTTAAAATTCTCACGTAAAGCTTAGCTGGAAGGATAAAATCTCCTTTTAAATTATTAATAAAATTGTAAGAGGATAAAACCTCTCGGTTAACTTTTCAATATTCTGTATTTATATTTTATTTAAATTATTTTCTTAATTGAAGCAAAGGATAGAAACATTATTTTTTTTTTAATTATTTCATCTTGTTGATGGATAAAATTTGAGCTGAGAAGATCATGCATCGAGGCACTATAAATAGAAGCAAGCAAGCCCTCTAACAGATAAGAAAATTTGATTCTGGTTCAAGCTTTGGCGCTCTCTAGCTTCCACGCTCCTCTGCTGCGGTTTGTGCTTTGACTCGACGCTGTCCGACCGCTGCTGGAAGATCGCTCCCAACACCCAAGCTGCTTCAGATAAATCTAAGTGTTGGGTAACGAATTTTTTTTCTGTCTGCACTTAAATTATTTAAGGGGGAAGTGTAGGGCTGTTACACTTTCGCCCAATCTTGTATTCGAATCACTCTATCGGTAGTTTGTCAGTAGAGGTTTTTAGTGGATTGCCCACAGGAAAGGTTCAAGGAACCTGGGCCTTCGAGTAGGAGTCGGCGAAGGCTCCGAACGAAGTAAAACTCCTCGTGTAATTTTTTATTATTTTTCGCTTTCGCATTTCGTTTTAATTTTTCCGCTGTGCACGTTATAAAAAGCATCGTACAATTTTCTATCGACTCTGATTTTATAACGAAGATTTTAAAAGTCACGTGATTCACCTCCCCTCTCACGTGCATCGGTCCTACACATGTATGGAAAGAAGGTTCACGGCAAGTGCAATAGGGTCATGGTACAACAGCAAGAACAAGAACCAAAAACATGGTTAGTTTCACAAGACATAGTTCATGAGCTGTTTGAAAAGAAAAACTAAGCCAAAAACTTACTTAGGTGCCATGGAGAAGTTCTTAGATTGGAAGAACAAGCTTGCGCAGAGAGAGACTCGGCGCAAGTGATGATCGCGAGGTCCTTCGGCGAGAGAGACGCAGGACGCAGGAAGAAAAAAGGGCTTGGAGAAGACTCCTTATCACCGCACACTCACGAAAGGGAGACGAGGGCACTGGGAAAAGCTCTCGCACAGGGTTGCGCAAGAAGGGTTTTCGGCGCTAGGGTTCGGGAGATGGAAGTGTTTCACGAAGTTATTCGGTTGGTGGATCGGTCCACCAACCAGAATTTAATGCGTCTGAACGGATCACCGTTCGATCTGATCGCACCCAGACCGATCAGGCTACAGCCTGATCGGACTGACTGGATCCTGATCGGTCGGGTGACCGATCAGACGCGATCCTGATCGGTCGGTTGACCGATCAGGATACGAACAGTAGGGTCCGGAGGAAAACCGCTGGGCTCCCTGATCGGTCTGTGGACCGATCTCCATAGGGTGTCAGATCGGTCTGGGGACCGATCCAGGCTAGCTCAGTATACTTAGTCAAATTTTTTGGAAGGTCACGGCTTGCCTCGCTGATCGGTCTGTGGACCGATCACCACAGGAAGGAGCCAGATCGGTCCGGGGTCCGATCAGCCCTATGCCTGATCGGTCCGGTGACCGATCAGGGTTCCTGATATTCCCTGATACGAACTGAAATGTTCAGTTTCAGAATTTCTGAAACTTTCCAACGAGATCTGGTGAAGTTTATCAAACTTGGACATGATCTCATGACTAGAATTGATCCCTGAACGAGGATCAAAGGTCCTTATGGGTTCAACAATCACTTTAACCCATCCAAATGGAGTCAAACTCAAACAACAATCAATCAAACAAATTCAATCAAGTTTGGTTCCAAATCCAAGTTTCCAATCAAGTTTCCTTGATTGGAATGTCCAAGTATGATCATGGAGCCAAATACACATATGTTATGCATTGGTGTTCCCCATACTTGATCACCACAGTGATTATTATCTCGTCAACATAATTTCTCAAGGGATGCAATGACATTTTGAGAAATTTAGTTGAACCTAACATCTCACCCCATATCTAGCAAACAAAATCGTTTTGGTAATCCTTATAGTTTGTGTGAGATGTCCCCAAAGTTACCCAATTGTTTCCCAACAATTTCGAAATAATCATGAAGGGTGTGATTACAATTTGAAAATCATGAAGCGCGACACATTCCCAACTCCCTTCTTAAGAAACTAAACTCATTTTCGAGAAGTGGTTTAGTGAAAATGTCGGCTAGGTTTGATTTGGACTCTACATGTGAGAGTACAATATCTCCCCTAGCTACATGATCCCTAATGAAGTGGTGTCTTACTTCAATGTGTTTGGTCCTAGAGTGATGGACTAGATTTTTTGTTAGATTGATTGTGCTAATGTTATCACATAACACTTGCACGCCCATGTAACTCAATCCATAGTCCTCTAAAATATGTATCATCCACAATAATTGTAATACACTCTCTCCCATGGCGATATATTCTGCCTTGATCGTGGAGAGAGCAACGCAATGTTGCTTTCAACTTAACCAACTCACTAAGGACGAACCTAAGAATTGACAACCCCCACTTGTGCTCTTTCGGTCCAACTTACATCCAGCGTAGTCGGAATCCGTATAGCCAATCAAATCAAAAGATTCGATACGGGGGTACCAAAGACCTACACCAATTGTGCCCTTGAGATATCTCAAAATTCGCTTAACAGCGATTAAGTGAGATTCCTTGGCACACACTTGATACCTAGCGCACATACCCACAGCAAATAGAATATCCGGTCGACTAGCTGTGAGGTATAGCAAACTGCCTATCATGCTTCAATATTGAGTCAAATCAACGGGTTTACCACTCTCGTCATTGTCTAATCTTGTGTTTGTGGCCATGGGAGTGGTTACCTCTTTTGAATCACTCATATTGAATTTTCGAAGCATTTCTTGTGTATACTTTGATTGGTGCACATGGATACCATCTCGGGTTTGCTTGATTTCAAGTCCAAGGAAGAAAGTCAACACTCCCACTAGACTCATCTCAAATTCATTTTCCATATGTCCAATAAACTCATTCAAATAGCCCTTATTGTTTGAGCCACAAATTATGTCATTGACATATACTTGGGCTACAAAAATATTGTCACCATCTCTCCGTACAAACAGTGTAGGGTCTATTTGGCCTCTAACGAAGCCCTTCTCAATTAAGAATGTCGACAACCGCTCATACCAAGCTCGGGGTGCTTGTTTAAAGTCATAAAGTGCCATTTTGAGCTTGGACACGTGGTTTGGGAATTCGGTACTCTCAAACCCCGGTGGTTGTTCAACATAGACCTCTTCTCGAATTAAACCATTTAGAAAGGCCGATTTGACATCCATTTGATATAATTTGAAGCCACGATGAGCTGCAAATGCAAGCATCAATCGAATAGACTCTAATCGTGCCACGGGAGCATAAGTTTCATCATAATCAAGGCCTTCAACTTGACTGTAGCCCTTAGCTACCAAGCGTGCCTTGTTTCTAATGATTTCTCCCTTATGGTTCAATTTGTTCTTGAAGACCCATTTGGTTCCAATAATGGAGGTCTTCTTGGGTCTAGGGACTAAGTCCCAAACTTGACTCCTTTCGAATTGACCTAGTTCATCTTGTATTGCAATGATCCAATCGGGGTCATTTAATGCTTCATCAATTTTCCTAGATTCCATTTCGGAAATTAGGGCAACTTCATTAGCCTCATTCCAGAAGAATGATCTAGTTCTAACCCCCTGATGGATGTCTCCAACAATTTAGTCTTGGGGATGACTAGAGGCTAATCTAGTTTGCCTAAGAGTTGGTGGTGCTTCTTGAACGGGTTCACCGAACAAAAGTTCAGCCTCAGGATCCGGCTGATCAATGGGTTGTCTAGGTTCACCGTCATCAGACTCATCACCGTCAACAACACTCAGAGTTTCATTCAAACTCAGTCTCCTAAGTTCGAGTTGAACTCCTTCTACATTTTCTGATTGGTCACTTGATTTTGGAATTTCTTCAAAGACCACATCAAAAGACTCTTCAACTAATCTAGACTTCTTGTTGTAGACTCGATAGGCTTTGCTAACGAGGGAGTACCCGACTAGTATCCCTTCATCAACCTTTGCCGTGAACCTTCCAAGGTGGTCCTTGGTGTTTAGGATGAACACCTTACAACCAAACACCCTAAGGTGTTTAACCGTAGGTGGTTTCCCAAACCAAAGTTCATGGGGAGTCTTTCCTAGAAACCTATGAATGAGGACTTTGTTTTGCACATAGCAAGCCGTATTTACAGCTTCAACCCATAAGTAACTCGGGAGTGAGTACTCATTAAGCATGCTTCGTGCAGCCTCTTGAAGTACACGGCTCTTCCTCTCTACAACACCATTTTGTTGTGGTGTTCTAGGAGTAGAGAACTCATATCTATAACCTCTATCTTGACAAAATTCTAAAAACCTTTGATTTTGAAATTCACCTTCATGATCACTCCTAATTATCTTAATGATTGATGATTTTTCATTTTCAACTCTTCTACAAAAAGAAATGAACACATCTAAGGTTTGGTCCTTAAATTTTAAAAAGTAAGTCCATGTATATTTAATTAAATCATCAATGATCACAATGCAATACCTACTTCCATTCAATGATATGATGGTACTACAATCAAATAGATCCATGTGAAGTAAATCTAATGCATTGGAAGTACTTACAGCGCTCTTACCTTTATGTGCATTTTGTTTGCTTACTCATTTGACATGCATCACAAAGTTTATCTTTTTCATACTTGATGCTCGGTAAGCCACGGACTAATCCCTTGTTGGCCAACTTCCGGATGTTCTTCATGTTCACATGAGCTAGCCTCCGGTGCCAAAGGGTGGATTCTTCTTCTTTTGACATGAAACACTTAGCAGAAACATTAGTAGCACTTTTAAATGAAACTTGATAAATATTGTCTACTCTTGTTCCTACTAGTACTGTGTCCAAGGTGTCATTGTGTCTAACTAGACATTGACTTGGTTGGAAATCAATTGTGTAACCCGTATCACACAATTGACTCACACTTAGGAGATTAAATTTCATCCCCTTGACTAGAAGGACATTTGAAATTCTAAGACATTCGGATATTTGAATGTCTCCTATTCCTATAACCTTAAGACTACCATTGTTACCAAATGATACATCGCCTCTACTTTTCTTGTGAAGTGTGGTAAACAATGATCTATCCCCGGTCATGTGTTTGGAGCATCCACTATCAACGAACCAAGTTGATAGATGCTCCCCCTCAATCATAACCTACACAATTCGAAAAATAGAAGTTTTAGGTACCCAAACCTTGGGACCTAAAGCATCAACTAAACATGACTTAGGCACCCATGCCTTGACAACTTTCTTTTGAGTTTTGGGTGTCCTAAATTGTCTCATGTCAGTCCTAGACATGAGAGACACAAATAAGGGTTCCTTAGGGCGGTAACCAATACCGGCCCTATTGTAAACTGCCCTTTGGGCATTTAGGATCATATCTAGGGTCTTAGAGCTAGTTGAGAACTTCCCAAGAATATTCTTGAGCTTCTCAACCTCACTCTTCAATGATTTGTTCTCTTCTACTAAAAAGTTATCATGCAAATCATTTTCTTCCTCAACCTTAGAGGATTTCAAATTTACAATCTCATGTTTCAAAGATTTAATTTCATCTTCTAGCAATTCGACATACAAATCATCAATGTTATCATCTCTAGAAGCCTTCAATTAATCAATTTCTAATTGCAATGCTTTAACCTTATTCTTAGACTTTTTAAGCATACTAGTTAAACATGCAATTGCCCTATAACACTTTTCAAGCTCGGGAGAAGTTACCTCTTCATCATCCGAAGATGATGAAGCCGCGTTTGAGGAGCTTGAAGATTCACCACTGCTCTCATCTCCAAGAGTCATAAGTGCCACATGCCTTGTGCTCTTCTCCTCCTTCTCTTCATCGGATGAGCTAGAAGATGACTCATCCCAAGTGGCCTTCAAGGCCTTCTTCTTCTTCTTGAATTTTTCTTCTTTCTTTTTGGATTTCTCTTCCTTCTTCTTAAGCTTTGGACATTCATTCTTAAAATGTCCTTTCCTATCACACTCAAAGCAAGAGGCATTAGTCTTATCAAGTTTGGATTCACTAGTGTTACCTCTACTCTTGAATCGTCGATCCCTTCTCATCATCCTTCGCACGAAGTTCGCCATTTCGGATGAAGAAGAGTCACTGTCATCTTCTTCGGAATAGGACTCGGATTCGGAAGAGGATGAAGATGAAGAGACTTCCTTCTCCTTCTTCTTCTCCTTCTTCTTCTTGTTGGTTCGATCCCCTGCAACTAAGGCAATCCCCTTCTCCTTGGGGCCTTTGTTAGCCATTTCATGCAATTCCATCTCACAAAATAAATTATCTAACTTTACAATAGATAAATCCTTGGATACTTTGTAGGCATCCACCATGGATGACCACAAAGCATTCCTTGGAAATGCTTTCAAAACATACCTCACAAGGTCGCGATTCTCGACCTTTTCATCAATTGAATGAAGCCCATTGAGGACTTCCTTGAACCAGCTATGAAGCTCACTTACCGACTCATTCTCCTTCATGGAGAGATTTTGGAGTTGATTGAGGAACAAGTCCCTCTTTGCAATTCTTGAGTCCCGGGTGCCCTCGTGAAGCTCAATGAGTTTGTTCCACAAGTCCTTTGCACTTGTGAAAGGTCCAACCTTGATGAGTTGGTCTTTGTTCATGCCACATTGTAGAGTGACAACCGCCTTTGCGTCGGCTTCACTTTTTCGTGTTTGTTCGGCAGTCCACCTCCATGACTCAAGTTCTTTTCCTTCGTCATCCTTAGGAGGAGTGAATCCCTCCTTCACCGCGAACCAAGTATGGATATCCATCTTCAAATAGTATTCCATCTTTGATCTCCAATATTGGAAGTCGGCGCCATCAAAGAATGGAGGTCGGGTGGTGGAGAAGCCTTCTCTCAAAGCCATCTTGTTGAAAACTCTCGGATGTTAAGCCGTGTAAAGCCCCAAGCTCTGATACCACTTGTTGGAAACGAGATGGCTAGAGAGGGGGGGTGAATATAGCCAATCACTTTTCTCTTTGGCAAGTAACAAGTTTCTGCACTTAATCTTATCAGTAGCACAGCGGAAGAAATAAATCAACAAAGCAGTGCAGTAAACACAAATGGAAACCGAAAACAAACAACCACAATTAGCAAGATCGCTAACAAGAGGGTTTACAAGGTTCGGGATACTTGCCCCTACTCCTTGGGCGTGCCCTTAAGGTGGGCGAT
>JAGFNQ010006144.1:304137-325585 GCA_024364735.1 Boesenbergia rotunda | reverse complement strand
TTGATGAAGCAGTGCCGGTTTACTGCGACAACAATGGAGCTATTGCACAAGCAAAGGAACCAAGGTCTCATCAGCGATCCAAACACGTGCTTCGCCGCTATCATCTGATCAGAGAGATTATAAGTAGGAATGATATACAAATTGAGAAAATTCCCACTGAAAGGAATTTAGCGGATCCTTTAACTAAGGCCTTACCTCAGAGTATGTTTGAGGGTCATGTTAGAGCCTGTGGTATTGGATACCGTAGCGATTGGCATTAGGCCAAGTGGGAGTTTGTTAGTAATATGAGAGAAGTGTCCTAAGGCAATCATCTTATGATTGTAATCATTTACTTTAATAAATGAATATTCACTATTTGAGTATACATGTTCATGTATTTGATTGAGATCTTAAACTCATTTACTGAATGTCCGCAATATAATTAACAGCATGAGAGAATTTGTGATGAATTCATAAACTAGTGATTATCTCTAGATATGCAATTGTGAAGTATTGAAATTGTCCCTAGTCAATGAATTGGTAAATATGGGCACTATCAATTCTGTTGAGACTAGCATGGGTTATTCTCAAATCAGCTGATTCTCACTGGCTGGTGACATTGGGATGTCCGGAGATAATCATGGATGCTAGTTAAGGGAACTAGTTTATTAGAGTGACTAGCTGTAAAACTTCATATGGTAATCTACATATAGATATGTCAATGAAAGTTCTTACTACAGCTTAAGTGCGATGTTCCTTTGACTTGCGATGTTCAAGTCATCGTGGTCATGGAGACTTATACTTTAACATCTTAAGCAAGCATCTCCAAGGAGGTCTGGACCCAGGATGGTTGGGTATAAGCCGAAGTGCCCGAAGATGTTTGAACAGCCTACAAAGGATTCACCACTCCTTGCGAGGAGATGTATACCCAAGGCCTATCGTCGGATTGTTACTCAAAGCCTCTGACCAGAGCATGACATGTTTAGAGTATGAGTCTCTTAAATACATGAGAGTAATTAGAAATCCATTGGACGAGAAAGACATTACTTGGGCTAGGTGTGACGTAGTCAGCCTAGTGGGGACTGACACACATAGACCATGTCCTGAACCAAGTGGGTATAAGATGGTGAAGGGAATGAGGCACGATTCATTAGAGCTGCTAAAGGGTTTCAGAATTATATCTGAGGTCAACCGTTGATCTTTCGATTAATTGGGGATCATGATGTACTACTAGGTGTCACTCATGATCGTTCTATAATTGATGAATTATAGACGGCCAACATAAATCGAAAGCCTTTTTAGTCACATGCACTACGAGTAATCCGAGGGATTTAAAACGAGTTGAAAATTAGATTTTCCGATCAAGAGAAATAAGTCGAATCTGATTTTATCAGAGGCGCACCGGAAGCTTAAAATGGCTAAGTCTTTGGAAGGCTTATTGGACGAATTAAATAAGTTTAATTCGCAAGGGATTGGCTTGGTGTGGCCGGCCAAAGAGGGTGCCCACCCTCTTTGGTTAGGCCGGCCACAATAAAGGAGGGAAACCAATTTATTTGGTTTAAATTATAAAATAAATCAAGCACGATTTGTTTTATAAAATTATGAATAAATAAATTTATTTTTATGGAAATTAAAATAAAATTTAAATGGTTTATTTTATTTTATAAAATCAATTGTGAATTGATTTTTCCATGATAAGAAAAATTTATATAATAAATTTATTCTTTTTTATGGAAATTAAAATGATCCATGGATTGGTTTATTTTATTTTATAAAATCAATTATGAATTAATTTTTCCATGATAAGAAAATTTATATAATAAATTTTATGAAAATTTATATAATAAATTTTATGAAAATTTATTCCATAATAAAAGAGGAGATGTGTTTGTTTTATTATAAAGTTAGTTATAATAAAACTTGGCATAACGGAATAATTCATAAGAAAATATATAGGATAAATTTCTTATGAAAATTTATTCCGTTAAAAGGGAGACTTGGCAATGGACAGGCTACTATATAAAGGAACCAAGGCAAGGCTTGAATTCCAATCAATGAAGAGAAATAGTAGCAAGCTCTCTCTCTCTCTTATTCTCTCCCTCTCTCTCTCTAGGGCCGGCGCCCCTTTCTCTCTCTAGGGTCGGCGCCCTCTCTCCTCCTCTAGGGCCGACGCCTCCTTCCCTTGCCGTGAGCCACCATCAAGAAGAGGCCGAAGGAGAAGAAGAAGCGGGTCGCGTCTCCTTCCTTCCTTTCTCGGAATCTTAATTCCGTTACTTGGTGGTTAGTTTCCAACTCTCTCTCTTGATATTCTAGTTGTGCCTTTGGAGAATCTAGTAGTTCTCGTCGGCACAAAGCTCGTGGCTTTGCGAAGTCATCCCAAAGAGAACTCGGCGTGGACGCGAATAGAGGCGAAGCTTCCAAGGGACGCTACGGTTGGATCTCGTCCCTTTCTTCGAGTTACGCGAGGTACTAAGTAAATTAGTTTACTTTTCTGCAAAATTTTAATTTATGATCATGTCCACACATCATAAGGTTGCATGCTAGATACGTGGTTAAAATAATTTGAGAAATTATTTATGCTAATTCTTCCGCTGCACGTAATTATTTTTAAAAATTACGAACCCGTATCCATGTCAACATGCACCCGGTCCCAACATATCATACTCCAGTCTCTACCAAAGAGTTTTGAGCAGTTCAACCTCAACAATAATATGAACAAGAAGAATTATACGTTGGGTGAACTGCTAGGAGAACTCCAGGCGGCAGAGGCTCTCTTTCGGAAGAACTCACAGGCCTTAGCAACTCAAAGGGTTTGTTCTTCTAAGCCAAAAGGCAGGAAGAAGAAGAATGGAGGAGGGTTCAAGAAGGCAGGAGCATCGTAAGGACCCCGGACTGGTGTGAAGAAGCCGAAAGGCAAGTGCTTCACATGCAAGCAAACTGGGCACTGGAAGGCGGACTATCCCCATCGTCAAAGCAAAGGTATTTCTTCAACCTTAGTTGTTGAAACATGCTTAGTGGTGCTATCTACTAGTACATGATGTGTAGATACAGGAGCCACTGACCATGTCTGCAATACTCTGCCGGGGTTCCAGAAAATCCGATGGCTAGCGGATGAAGAAATCGTGGTTTACATGGGCGATGCTACAAGAGTAGCAGCAGTAGCAGTGGGAGTCTTTTATTTATCTTTTAATAGAAATAAAGTGTTAGTTCTGAGAGATTGCCTTTATCTACCTTCATTTAGAAAGAATTTAATTTCAGTTTCTAAGCTGTTTAAGGATCGATATTCTGTTACTTTTGATAATAAAGTTGTTATTAAGAGAAACAGAGAGATTATCTGTTCGGGTACAATGGTCGGCAATCTATATACTCTAGAACCAAAATCTCCCACGATGTATACTGAAGTAAATAGCTCATCATCTAACTCAAATAAGAGAAAAGAGCCTTCTAAGATGAATCAGACATATCTTTGGGACCTTAGGCTTGGTCATATTAACCTTAGTAGGATTGAGAGGTTGATAGCCGATGGGCCCTTGGGTTCATTGGTGGTGGAGGATCTCCCGACCTGTGAGTCTTGCTTGGAAGGTAAGATGACCAAGAGGCCTTTCAAGGCTAAGGGGTATAGGGCCAAAGATGTGCTCGAACTGATTCATTCTGATGTATGTGGACCTATGTCAATCCAGGCTAGAGGAGACTTTGAATATTTCATCACTTTCATTGACGATTTTTCAAGGTATAGGTACATTTACCTGATGCGCCGCAAGTCTGAATGCTTTGATAAGTTCAAAGAATTCAAGGCTGATGTGGAGAAACATTGAGGTAAAAGTATCAAGACACTGCGATCAGATCGTGGTGGCGAGTACCTCTCTGGAGAGTTTAGGAGCTACCTATCAGAAGCTGGGATTCAGTCCCAGCTAACTGCACCCAACACACCCCAGCAGAACGGAGTTGTAGAAAGAAGGAATAGGACACTTACGGAAATGGTTAGGTCAATGATGAGCTATTCAGACTTACCTGATTCGTTCTGGGGATACGCTATGGAAACAGCATCATACATACTGAACTTGGTTCCATCTAAGTCAGTCCCTCATGCTCCCACAGAACTGTGGACTGGGCGCAAGCCCAGTCTAGGACATATTCGGATTTAGGGTAGTCCAGCACATGTGCTGAAGGGAGATACTGATAAGTTGGAATCTCGTACGGAGGTACGTCTGTTCGTAGGCTATCCTTAAGGAACAAAGGGTGGTCTATTCTATAGTCCTAAGGATCAGAAGGTAATTGTTAGCACAAATGCCAGATTCATGGAAGAGGACTATATGATGAGCCATAAGCCAAAGTGTATACTAGTGCTTGAAGAGTTAAGGGGGGACGTTCTGACTTCAGGACCAATTGTACAAGAGGACACACCACAAGTCACTACACCGCGTGTCACTCACGTTGGTATGGCTTGGTGGTTTCAAAGATAACCACGTGGTCATATCTGAGATACCTCACTATGGCCATGGATTAAAAATTTAATCCAAATAGAGACCCGTCCCTATAACGACCGATTCGTCGTCGTGTTAATTAGTCCAAGTCACAACTTAGACACAAAGGCTTTGTAACTTTCCGGATTAACTAACCGCCGAAAAGATGACAATTTGGATCGCCGGTATTTGTGTTTATCTTCGGGGTCCAGTTAATTATTATTATCTAAGATTTCAAATTAAAATAATAATTTAACACACATGAATTGACAAGGCAAAGCATAGTGGCACAATCAAAGCATAGCGTAAGTAAATTGGAGCTTGGGAGAAATATACCTCGTCGTTTACCTTTCAGTCTTCTATCTTATGACCCTACCCACTTGGACATCGTGTGGGCGACGATCTCCCAAGATGTAGAGTCACCAAGGCACACAAATCAATCCTTCCTTTTCTTCTTCCTTTCCTTGCGCCGAGAGATAAAACCCTAGGGCTAGGGTTTTGCTTCACCGCCGGCAGCCCTTATGGAAGATCAAGATGATGTCGAGAGGATGAGCTCCTCTCCTTCACCACCACCACGCCAACCTCTTTATCTTCTTCCTTTATCGCGGTAGCAACACTACAAGGAAGAAGAATTCCTCCACCTTCTCCCTTTTCCGACGACAAACACCTTACGGGAGGAAACCTCGCCGGTGCTCCGCCCTTCTTCCTCCTTGCTCCCGCGCGCCACAAAAGGAGAAGGAAGCTTCTCCTTTGTCTTATGTACTTCCGCAACAAGATGAGTCAAAGAAGAGAGAGGAAGAAGATGAGAACCGTGAGTTCTCTTCTCCTCCACTGCCAGCGCCGACCTTCACTCCTTGCGCCGCCAATTTCTTCCTCCACCCTCCTTACCGCGCGCCACCAAGGGTAAGAAGCAACTCCCCCCTTGCTCCGTGACATAACACGTACTTGAGGATGAGAAGAAACCAAGAGAAGAAGAGGAAGTGGTCCTCTTTCTCCTTCTACCGTCGGCGCCCAAGCGATTTGAGGAGAGGAGAGATTAAATTAGAGGGAGAGAGAGAGGTGGGGTTTATATAGGGGATTAGTTAGTTTAATTGGAAAAAAAATTTCAATTAAATATGGATTGATTATAAAAAATTTATATAGAATAATTCCTTAATTAATCCATGATTAATTCCTTTAATTATTCCATCAAAATTTTTAGATAGAATAATTCCTTAATTATTCTATGATTAATTCATTAATTAATTCGAGATTAATTAATCCCAAATTAATTCCTTGATTAATTCTTTAATTAATTTCGAGATTAATATATAAATTAATTCCTTAATTAATCCGGCCTTTTTATCATGACTCTTATGGGGCTTTATTGGGCTAAGGTAGGGACCATGAGGAGGAGTTGGTTCTTGGCCCTCTAATAGATCCAACCTGATCCATTAATGGAGACTCATTCCACTAAAGGATTCCATTCTACTTCCTCACTAACCCCCATATTTTCATATGGGCACCACCTATTACGAGTCGTCCATCTCCCCGTGTTTAAGATATCGTATGCCCAATAATTAATTCAATGTACTGATAATTAAATTAATTATCTTATTGATCCTTGATTAGTACCACTCAACTTTTTCGACATGCCGGACCATGGTCAACTTGTAAGATTTGACATGATGATCCTTTTGAGCTCACCAAGGGGGCATCATCACCCTGACTCACCAGGACACGAATTCCATCAATAATCTATTGGAACCCGGATGGCGAGAGAGGGGGCTGAATATAGCCAAATACTTGGACTTTGACACTTATCAAATTTCTGCACTTAGATTTGTTAGTAGCACAGCGGAAGTAGCGAACATAGAGTATGCAGAAAAATAGAAAACGAAAGCAAACTAACACAACTAGCAAGATCGCTAACAAGGAGGGTTTACAAGGTTCGGGGATAACATGCCCCTACTCCTTGGCGTGCCCGTAAGGTGGGCGATCCCTTGATCATCGGCAGATCTAGCCCCGGTGAACACCGGATAGAAAGCAACCTCCTTCTCGGTGGAGTAACTTATCCACAGCGTTTCAATCAAGGATATAGTTTAAGCACAAAAAACCCAAGAAAGATCTTACTTAGCACTTAGCAAAGACAAGAACACAGCAACCTTCTCCCGAGCTCCACCCAGCGATGATCTCATGCAAGAAACCTTTCCCCGTGTCTTCTCGCTGTCGGACTCAAAGCCTCTTGTTCCTTCCTCCAAGTGCTCAAGCAAGGGACGGTTGCTTCACTGATTTCAGATGCTTGCTCAAGATGATGAAACATCAGAACACGTAAGCAAGGATGTGGAGAACACAATCGCGCAGCAAGAACAAGCCAGAAGAATGTTTCAGCGAACTCTTTTTTTTCTGCTCTTCTCCTCTCCGCCTTTTATTTCTCCACTGAGCACAGGTGACACCATGTCACAGCAGCCTCCAGCTGCTTACCTGCCAATGCCAGCTACCACTGAGCTCTCCATGGACTCCCTGAGCTTCCCACAGCCAAGCTCCAGTCAGCAGCTCCAGTCTGCAGCTCCAGCCGTTGGAACCTGAGATGGAAAATGGACAAACCTGCTCCAAGGAAAGGCCACCTTTGACTCTCCTTGAGTGTTTGAATCCATCCTTGTCACCTGCAGCTTAATCAGATCATTAGAGCTGTATATCAAACAGAAAATCAAGCATCAGAGATGAAGCGCAGAGAATCAGATACATTCAGACGTGATGAGAGCGTCTGACAATGCATTTTGAATTAAAGTGATCGGTCACCGGACCGATCCAGGGCTAGTGGATCGGTCACTAGACCGATCCACCGCATTGCTGGGACTCCCAGCTCTCACGACGACACAAGACTGATTGGTCACCAGACCGATCAGAGTGAACCCTGATCGGTCACCAGACTGATCAGGATAGACACTGTCCGATCATGCTCAAGCCTGATCGGTCAACGTCTGAGTGAACAGTAACAGCGGAAATCAAATCCTAAGTCTTTGATCCGTCACCAGACCATTCATGAACTGATCAGCGGGAGAACTCAACTCACTATGGGCTCCCTGATCGGTCACCAGACCGATCAGGATCAAGGTAGTGAGGAAGCTGCCTGCTCCCTGATCGGTCACCGGACAGTTCAGGAGCCAAGCAACGAGGCAATAGCCTGCTCCCTGATCGGTCACCAGACCGATCAGGAGCCACACAGTAGGTTCCCAACCTCACTGTGCGCTCCCTGATCGGTCACCAGACCGATCAGTCATTGCTGGATCGGTCACCAGACCGATCCATGAAGGAGCAGCGTGCCAACTTCCCTGACCGGTCACCAGACCGATCCAGGGACTTAAACCTAGCCCTCCAAGCTAGGATTTCATCCACCTTAGCCCTCCAAGCTAAGGATTTTTCACCTAACCCTCCAAGTTTGGAATTTTCACCTAACCCTCCAAGTTAGGACTTTTCACCTAGCCCTCCAAGATAGGACTTTTCACCCAACTCTTCCGAATTAGGACTTTTCCAGACCCAGCCCTCCAAGCTAGGACTTTTCCATACCATGCCTAATCCCCGATTAGGACTTAATCACAATCATCATCATAATCATCAACCTAAACTAAAATCGGTGTCAACACCAAAACAATAATCAAGGTCAGACTACATCAACATAATCAACGGCACATCATACTATTAATATTATCTCCCAATTTACCGGGTCTATCGATCTAACAGAATAGATCTCGCCCATTGGTAAATCAAAGATATAATAATTAATAATATATGTTCGCCATTATTTCGGGATTCAGAGATCGTACTCCATAATAGCATCCGAGGTCTAATCCAACTTACTAGCTCTGTACAAAAATTGCATGACCTCTCTTTTGGTCCTACTCAATGTACACAAATTACACTAGTGTGATCCTATGGTTAAGATAAACCACACCTGATTACACTACAACCATCCCGATGGTTTGTCTAACTCCATCTCGGTTGTGAGCCTCTTTCTTATGCTTCGTAAGGAACTGGATAACATGATCTTCTGTGTGACACCACGCACCATGTTATCTACAATGCCAAGCATTAGACGTTTAGTGCACATACTAATATAAACATAAACGTGCACTGTGTGATTTCTAATTCTCTTTAAAATGTAGATGTATCCTTAACCAAAAGGCAATGTTTTTAGTATACATCCTAACAATCTCCCACTTATACTCAAAGACTTTGTTGCTCTCAAAATGTCATACATCTGACCTCTAGATCCGTCACAAGCCTAAAGCTCTCACTGCTAAGGCTTTAGTGAAATGATCCACCAAGATCATTCTCCGATGCAAACTAGGCAACAACAGCTATTCCTATTTTGGGTGGTACTTGCGCTCTATGTGTTTACTTGCCTTATGGACTCGTGATTCCTTCGAGTTTTCAACTGCACCATTTTAATCACATCACATGTGATACTACCGAGCAAACCAGAAATCACATCGAAGTCCATCTTAAGGTTTATGAACCATGTAGCTCTACTGGCTGCCTTGTAGGCGGTCAAAATATCCAGCCTTCACCGTAGGGTTCATTACGCAGGCACTGCGCAACACTCTACTTTACAATGGCTCTTCCTCCTAAAAGTAAAACACAAAACCCAAGGAATATTCCTATATGCCCCTATCTAGATTGGAATTCTGTATCCATATAACCTACAGGAAATTTGACTGCCCGGTAAATCAGCATACATGCTTTTACCATATTTCAATTTCCTTGAACTAGGTTACTCCGATATCTGTTATCCATGCCCACGACATAATAGATATCTGGGCTCATTTCTAGCATACTAGAGACTTCCTCTAGCCTATTCTAGAGGAACTATCATTACCTACTCTATTACCTTTGATTATCTAAACATATCTCTTAGATAGAGTAGCTCCAAAATCGAAAAGTATAAAACTTCCTTTTGGAGGTATCCATGCTAGAATGAGCTAGGACAATGTTCTATATGAAGCTTGAGATAACCACATCATCCTTGTCTGGAGATCCCTTAGATCTTTGATCCCCAAGGATGTGTCTTACTTCTCTCAAGTCCTTCATAATTGTGCGGATAACCATACCCTTACGTCTGACAATATTTCATCATTGTTGCCAACTCACAAAATATTATCTACGAATAGTACAATGATACCACTTCGTTTCTGTCACATAACATCATCCATCCTTTGAAAAAATCCATATAACCGGATTTATCTCTTCAAAGTGGATGATCTTTGTCCTTCTTATGTTCACTTAGGACCCAGTCCATAGACTCTTCAAGAACATGAGATCTTCTAGGTTGAGCAACAACCCTCCCACTACGACAAGGTACCCTTTGTATATCATTAGTGGCACGAGGTGCAGTGTCCTGTGGTATTAACCTCTTGTACAGTTCGTACTAAGATTGGAATGTCCCTCTATTTAATTTACTCAGAGTAACTCTTGTAACGACCCAGAAAATTCTCTCAATATTTCTTTAAAATATTGATCATGTCTAGATAATTTTCCGAGGGACCTAGAGATATTAGTACGATCCTTAGTCTAGAAATCCATAATTTTTCTCATTTAAATTGAGAAACTAAGTACTAATGGGCCTTATATGGGCTTTTCTAGTACCATGATTATTAGTGGATTTAGGTAGGATTTAATATAAATATAAATGGATTTTAATTAGGAATATTAGTATGATTATGGGTGAGTTTAGCATCGTTTTCTATTTAAATTGAGAAGTTAAGTACTAATGGCCCTTATATGGGCTCCAAAAATGGATTTTAATTAGGTAGAATTTAATATAAATATAAAAGAATTTTAATTAGGAATTTAAGCATAATTATGGGGGAATTTTTAAGGAATTTTTGAAATAATAGAAAATAAAATAAAAAAAATTAGTGCATGCACCAAGGATTAAACCTTGGACCTCTTGTACAACCATGCATGCTCTAACCAATTCACCTAGCAAGGGAGTACTATGAGGAAATGAAATGGATTATGGTTAAGGCTTAAGGAAAATGAAGAGACACCATTACTCTTCACTTACCCTCCTTAATGTGCTATAAAGAGGGGGCATGGGAGTTACTTTCTTCTTCCTCCTCCCTCATTCTAGCCGAAATCTCAAGAGAGATTCTCCCTTGGAAAAAGTTCTCCCAAGGCTTCATCTCCAAGATCCAAGGCTCTTACAAGGATACAAAGGCTAGGGGTGGTCTAGGAGCAACAAGATCTTCATCCTTCCTTCAAATCTAAGGTTTATAATCTAGATCAACCAAGGTAAGACTCCCTCACCTGTGGTATAATGGCTTTTCTTGAAGATTAACATGATATGAAAGTCTTGTATGTGATTTTTATGTTGGAAAACAAAAGAAAATCCATGAACCTAACCTTATAGGTTTCGGCCACCATGGGTTTTTGGTCCATAATGATGATAAAAATCTAAATCATATTTTCTAATGTGATGAATATGGAATAAATATAATTTTTGGGGAATTTATGGAGTACCCTAAAGACCCCTTAGGGTTTGGGACTCTCACCATGATCCTTTGGTTAGGAATGGGCTTAACCTTTCATGTATGTACTTTGGGTATCCCCATGATTCAAAAGGGGGTATAAAGTGAATTGTGTGAACTTTCACAAGGTCTTGTGACCCTTATAAGTTTCGGCCAAGAAAGTTCTAGGGCAAGAAATTATGGCTTACCTCAAGTAAGGGCCCTAATGACTACTATGGTAGGGTATGTTTGGTGTTTAATGTTTGATTGGGGATTTCATGGAATTTTTCCATGCACCCATGGCCTTGTAGGGTTTCGGCCAGCCCTAAGAAGGAGGGCTAAAGGTTAGGGATAACCCTAATCATGAGCCCTAATGGCTACCTATGGGCTTATAGGTAATGTATGGTTGTTTCTTTACCTTATGCTATCTTACATGTTAATTGAATGATGGAGCCTTTCCTTATAGGTTTCAGCTAAGCAAAGTAAATAGGATATGGGAGGAGTTAGGGTTTGATGAATGATGGTTTATACTTATTTAGGAAGTATATATATAAAGGTTCAAGCATGTGGTAGAAAGTAAGTTACCTATACCCCTAACCCTAAGCACCATGTTTTATGTTTATGATTGGATGTCATGCTTAATAGGGTTTATTTATGAATGTCTTGTGTTCTATGCCATGCACTTGAATAGTAGGTAGTATGTTTATGGAAGTCCTACTTATGTATGCTTGGGATGAATACCATGCTTATGTATGAAATGCAATGGTTACCTTATATATCAGGATCATGCTAACTCTATGGATTAGGATTATTGCCTATGCAAACATGTCATGTTCAATGAATATAATGAAATGCTTACCTTATATGCCATGATCGTGCAAGGACTAGAAATAAGAATGATGTTTATGAAAGTACATGCTAGGTTTTATAAATAAGATGCATGCTATGTTTATGAATGAAAGTACATGCTATGTTTTAGGAATAAGATGCATGCTATGTTTATGAATAAAAGTACATGCTATGTTTTATGAATAAAGATGCATGTCATGTTATGAATAACGGCACGGTCGATGGTTGATGGTACGACGGTCATGAGGACCGGTAAATGGGCCGGTAGACGGGTCGGGTCGTTACATATGTTATGTTTATGAATGAAGATGCATGCCATGTTTTATGAATAAAGATGCATGCCATGATGTATGAATGATGAAGCATATGAAGTATTTTACTTTATGAATGGGCTTGTACCGGACCGAAGTATGGGTCCAAGGGATGGGCACCTTAAGAACGCCCCGGTTCTGGACTACCGACTATGCTGTCCACGGTTTTAGCACTACCGAAGCTGTGCAACAGGGATGGGCACCTTAAGAACGCCCCGGTTCTGGGACTACCGACTATGCTGTCCTTACCCTAGTAGGTCAAGGCTCGCGACCTCGTATTTACTTAGGGATACGCGCTATGATATATGTATGTGGTACAAGCCGGGGACCCCCAATGATGTTATGATTATGTTTAAGTATTTAAAAGTATGATTTTAAAAGTTAAGCATCCTTATGTATATGCATTTGACTCATGCATCCATTCATGATATGCACTTATGCTTATGTTATGATAAGAACCATGCTATGCTCATATTATGTTAAGAACCATGCTATGCTTATGTTATGTTAAGAACCATGCTATGCTTATGTTATGATAAGAACCATGCTATGCTTATGTTATGTTAAGAACCATGCTATGCTTATGTTATGTTAAGAACCATGCTATGCTTATGTTATATTAAGAATCATGCTATGCTTATGTTATGATAAGAACCATGCTATCCTCATATTATGTTAAGAACCATGCTATGCTTATGTTATGATAAGAACCATGCTATGCTCATATTATGTTAAGAACCATGCTATGCTTAAGTTAGGTTAAGAACCATGTTATATGCTTTATGTTTATGTCTATGCCAAGTATTATGCCATGCTATGAATTTTTACTATATTTATGTTTATGCCAAGTATAATGCCATGCTAAGAATGTTTATCATGTTTATGTTATGCCAAGTGTTATACCATGCTATGAATGTTTACTATGTTTATGTCTATGCCAAGTATTATGCCATGCCACGAATGTTTATTATGGTTATGTTTACGCCATGTTACGAAGTAAAGCACTAAGTATGTTAATTTTTCATGTACTCATGATTAAGTGATGAATGGTTTTAGTGAGTAGGAAAGAGTCTTACTAAGCCTGTGTGCTTATAGTCTTATTTCCTTATACCGCAGATCACGCAAGGGGACAGTAAGGAAGCAGCAGGAGGGCAATAAAGCATGTGTGTGGTAGTGACTTGGCCAAGAAACAATATGTTTGCTCGTCTTATGATAGAACTTTATCTTTACTAATTATGTGTTTGAATGATGACTTATGCGACTCTATGACATAATGCTAAGTAAGATATGATGCTAAGTATGACATGATATGATGCTAAGTATGAAGTTAATATGCCAAGTTTCCATGTCATGATGTTAAGAATGGTAGTAGGTGCATGTAGGTATAAGTTTAAAGTTTTCCGCTGCATTATGATGTCCACCTGCCCTACTCATGTTAACGTAACGCCGCTTTATGGAAAGAAAAAAAAACGGGCGCTACAACTCTACACCTGGGTTTGTAGTTTATTACATAGTCCTTTTCTTAAGAATCAGTTATTCGTCCTAACGAATGTCCTCTGATCCTTAGGACTATTAAACCACCTTATTGTTCCCTTAGGATATCCTACGAATATATGCACTAGATTCCAACTTGTCGGTGTCTCTTTTCTACTCATAATCTGAACATGGCTTAGATTAAGCCTTTGCTTAGTCCACATTTCTATGGTTTTAAGAGACTACTGATATAGACAGAATCAAGCATACAATCATCGTATCCAGAACATACCCCTTTGAACAAATTTGACTAATCTCGGAGAGACTTATCATCTTCTTAGCCTAATAGCTTAAGAGACCTTCTTCCTTCCAGGCATTGCACTATACTGTTGGGGCACATCAAGTGCAATGAATTGGAATCAAATCTCAATTCCTTGATAAGTAATTCCTACAACTATCCCTAGAGGTATTAATCCCTTGTTTATAAAATAAACAAGGTACTTAAAGGTACCTCTGTTCTGAATAGATTAAGGGCCTATACTTATCATGGTAGACCAATTTCCTACATGGTTTTGGCTCTATGCCCCGAGGCTTAGGACAAGCCTCTTTGGTTTTGTTGCTTCCTCAGTAGGAGTCAAAAGATTCTAAGGAAGACAAGTCTTCCAATAACCAATTAACCCTAAGGCCTTTTGGTTGATCACTTTTGAGTCCTACTAGAGTTTCACAAAGCCAATCTTTAGAGACAAAACATGTGTTTGGTTTCACTTGAAAGGAACCTTTCTCTTTCATTAGCTAATATGATAAGCTATTAATTGCATCATGGGATCCTTTCGGTTTCATATACTAATTTTCTATGTACATTAATAGACATTCCTTCTATTCCGCTTTAACAAATAAAAGCAATAGAAAATATCTTTATTCTAGAAACTGAACAAAGTTCTTTCTAAAAATTAAGTACATAAAGACAATCTATAAAACCAAAACTATATCAACCTATGTTAAAGATATAGTGAATACTCCTACTGCAAAAGTCATCTCCATAGACAGTCATGTAGTCAGCAATATCCTCCTCAGCTAGCCGTTGGGTTTCCTGGAACCCCTGCACAAAAATGCAGACATGATTAGTAGCATCCGTATCTACCCACCAGATACCAATAGATATCACCACTAAACATGTTACAATGACACAAGAAGAAAATATACCTCCGGTACTACTCTGACGGCGAGGACAATCTGTCTTCCAATATCCTGACTGCTTGCATACAAAGCACTTGCCTTTCGGCTTCTTTATGCATCCCTGAGGTCCTTGTAATCCTGTTACTTTCTTTACCTCAGTATGGTACTCCTTCTTTCCTTTCGGTAGGAACTACTTGAGCAATGAAAGTCTGCGAACTCTGAAGAGAAACCGCCTCTGCTGCCTCGAGTTCTATCAGAAGTTCTGCCAACGAATATGAACGCTTGTCCATATTGTAGCTTAGGCAAAACTTCTCAAAACTACCTGGTAGAGATTGGAGGATAGATCGACTTGGGTTTCCCCATCAATCTATGCTCCAAGAATTTCTATCTCCTTCATCCAAGCCATCATCTTGAGGGCATGTTCCCTCATGGGCATCCCCTCAACTAAGATGGTAGTAGTCAAGTTCTTCATTACCGTCTGCCTAGCAGCTCGATTATTTTGACCAAAGAGTTCATCGAGTTTGGATAGATTTCCATTGGTCATGGAAGAAGCCTGATTTTGAGGACCTTCGGTCGTCTCGTCTGCTTCTAGCCATTTCTTAAAATATTCAAACCCGTCTTCTGTATTAATCTCGTTAGACTTTTCGGTACAGAACTCAGCAAGATCACACTTAGGTTCCTCGGCAGTAGAGACAAAATCCATATTCAATTCCCAATCCATTTTATCACTAGGGACATTTAATTGGATTTCTCTTTGAATTAGGTCTTGTGGGTCTAGGTCCATTTTAAATGTAGCGACCCGCCTTCTCTGCCTTAGACGGATCGTTACTTTTGTCTACTTCTCGACTCTAATGCACGACTCAAAAGAAATGCGGAAATCTTTTTTTTTCTTTTTAATCTATCTAAGAATGATATTCTAACTTAATTAGTCATGCATGATACCATGTCACACTTTCTTTCTCAAAAACTCGTAAGAAATTACTTATTGAAACTTGCCTCGCCCAACTCAGCTTACGGGTATCAGTCGACTGATACTGTATCAGTCGACTGATAGGCCTAAAATCTGAAATTCAGGTTTCGAAACTTGTTTCAAAACTCCACCAAACCTATACCTTCGAGCCATACAAAATCATGACACCATTTCTATACTCTATACTAGTTTTCTAAACAATTTAGCCAATCAAAACGAATCCATAAACTTGAAATTAGGACTTTTGCGGGATTTAGCAAGTCATGAAAGTCTCTATAAACATTAGGCTAAAGTTTGTACCAAACTTAACTTCTAACCATTGAAACTTATCACACAAAATTCTATAACATCACTAAGGCATTATGAAATGTGAATGCAACTTTTCTAAACATATTTAAGCAATAAAAACTTGATTCAAAGGGAAATTAATACTATCTTGGCACATGCATCTATTTCTCTAACAAAGTACCAATATTTCAAACTACTCACACTTCTACTCATCCAATGCAATCATAAAGATATGTATGCTAAATAAAATGACATGGAATCTTTATTCTAAGAAATTGAGCATGTGAGACTATCCAAAGCTTAAATGTTCGCTAAACTCCATAAAACAAGAACTTGAAATTTGAATAAACTAAAACATTGTAATTCAAATAACTAAATTGTCTCGTCTCAAGGATCTCTCCAAAATCAGCCACCACACACACTTTACTCAGCACCGCCTCGTCGCCTTCCTTCAGAATTGCTTGCCTTTACCTTTATCTGCAGTAAGAGGAAATGCAACTAGTAAGCAAAAAGCTTAGTAAGTACTATCTAGCTCACAAAATCTCGAAATGTGCAAACATGCTTTTGAACAATATGAAAATCATATGAGATACTTATATGCTTGAACATGTATAACTCAAAAGACATGCATACTCAAGCATTAATAAATCTCGATTTACTTTTCTTGGCTCAACTTGAAACTTTAGCTATTCTTTAACTTTTTGAAAACTCTTTAAACTTTAGAAACTTTGCTAAAGCATATACTTGAAAATAATAATCACTTGGATCCACTGAAGACGTAAGTACCATCTCATATGCGCGTTCCCTAAAAGGTTGGGGTAGCGAGCCACCAATCCTATTAGAGCAGACCTTGGTCTACCAGGGCCAAGACCTTGGAATTGAACACCTGGATTTCTTTAACGACGCCCTTGGACGCCGGGTACTGGCCTTAGAAAATAAAATAGCTTTTCTTTCTTTTCTTTCTTATCTGTAAATGCCTTGGCATTTTCTCGAGCACCTTGCGTGCTAAAATCCCTAAGTCTTGACTTTTTGGGATTTCTTAAGGCCTTGGCCTTTTCTTTTCTTATCTTTATCTTTTCTTTTCTTTTCTCATAGCTTTTCTTGGACCCTAAACTCACATAGGGTATTAATCAACATATATAAGCATATAATGAACTAAGATCACATGCAAAAACTCAAACAAAAAGGAAATATCTCTTTTAAAAACTTTTAAAGGAAATTCTCGCGGAAAAACCGCCTCTTACTGCAGGTGAGCAGTACTTACTTTGATATCTTGGACTTACAACCAAGAACGGCGTCGGAGGTTCGGGAGAAACTTGAGATCTCGGAGAATTCTTCGCGCCTACGCGTTCCTCTCGTCGCGGGGATCCCGAATATAGGAATATCTCTCGAAGGAGAGCCTTGGCCGGCCCTCTTGGCCTTGGTGTTGTTTCGCCCAAGAGAGGAGAGGGGGAAGGGTCGCGCGGCTAGGGTGAGGAAGAGAGAAAACCAAAAACTCCAATTTCCTCTCTTAACTTATCTATTTATATATATGGGGCGGATCGACCTAACCATACCTTAAATATATGTCTCTCCACCCTTTGCTGTGCTTGATACCCTAGCCTGGCTGGTCGCGCGCTTGCCTGGTCTCGTGCTGGTCGCGGGTTCGAACCCCCTGCTGCCCTTAACGATTTTTTCTCCCTTTCTTTTTTTTTCTTCCTTTTTAAAATACTAAACGGACTCGGAAAATTCCATAAAAATATTCTAAAAAATCCCTAAAAATATCTAGAATATTTCTAAACCATTTTTAAATAATTCTAAGGACTTTAAGAACTAAAAATGGGAATTTTGGGGCGTTACAATCCCCCATACCTTATGAAAAGTTCGTCCTCGAACTTAGAATAATTCTGGATATCTCTCTCTCATGCTGTCCTCACGTTCCCAAGTAGCCTCTTCATGCTTTTGATTCTGCCAGATGACCTTCCCTAGTGGCACTTCTTTGTTTCTTAATCTTTTAACTGCCTTGTCCACTATCTGTGTCGGTCTGCTCTCATAACTAAGATCTTCTTGGATCTGTACTGACTGAGGCTGAATCACTTGGCTAGGGTCGTGAATACACTTCTTTAGCATAGAGACATGAAAGGTACTGTGGATAGCTGACATATCCTCCGATAGGTCCAGCTCATATGCTACCTTACCAACCCTCTTTATGATCTTGTAGGGTCCTATGTAGCGAGGACTTAGCTTGCCCTTCTTGCCAAATCTCACCACTCCCTTCATGGGAGCGACCTTGAGAAATACTGAATCTCCAACTTGAAATTCAAGTGGCCTACGGCGTGTGTCAGTATAACTTTTCTGTCTACTCTGGGCAGTCTCAATCCTCTGGCGGATCGTCTGGATAGCCTGAGCGGTCTCATCTATAAGCTCAGTCTGACTGCCTAGTCCTGACTCCATCTCTTTCTTCTCACCCGCTTCTTGCCAACATATGGGTGATCTACATTTCCTGCCATATAATGCCTCATAAGGTGCCATCCTGATGGTGGCCTGATAGCTATTGTTGTAGGCAAACTCGGCTAAGCACAGAAATTTGCACCAACTACCTTTAAAGTCCAATGCACAAGCCCTGAGCATGTCTTCTAAAATCTGATTTACTCTCTCTGTTTGTCCATCTGTCTGGGGATGGAAAGCTGTGCTGAACTGAAGTCTGGTGCCTAGGGCGTCCTGAACACACCTCCAAAAATGGGAGGTGAACCGCCCATCTCTGTCAGAAACGATCGACTTCGGAACTCCGTGAAGCCTGATTACTTCTTTCACGTACAGCTGTGCTAACTGCTCTACCGAATGCGATAACTTGATGGCTAGGAAGTGGGCAGACTTGGTCAATCTGTCCACTATCACCCAAATTGCATCGTGTCCATGGGTGGTCCTTGGGAGACCTGTGATAAAATCCATGGATATCTCTTCCCACTTCCACTCTGGAATGGGAAGAGGCTGCAGAACTCCTCCTGGTCTCTGGTGTTCTGCTTTGACTCTCTGGTAGGTTAAGCAGGTACTGATATATCTGGCCACGTCTCGCTTGAGTCCAGACCACCAGAATCCTTTCTTCAAATCTTGATACATCTTGGTAGAACCAGGATGCATAGAGTATGGGGTACTGTGTAACGCCCCAAAATTTCCATTTTTAGTTCTTAAAGTCCTTAGAATTATTTAGAAATGGTTTAGAAATATTCTAGATATTTTTAGGAATTTTTAGAGTATTTTTATGGAATTTTCCGAGTCCGTTTGGTATTTTTGGAAAAAGAAAAAGAAAAAGGAAAATAAAAAGCCAAAATAGGAAAATACCATAAGGGGCAGCGGGGGTTCGAACCAGCGACCACCACGAGACCAAGGGAGCGCGCGGCCAGCTGGGCTAGGTATCAAGCACAGAAAAGGAAAGAAGGACAAATACTTAAGCTGCAGTTAAGTTAATCCGACCCTTAAGTATAAACAGCTAATTAAAGGGAGAAGTTTTATTTTCTCTCAAACCCTCTCCTTCCCCTAACCTGCGCCGACCCCTCCTCTCCCTCTCCTCTCTTGGGCGACACCAACACCAAGCCAAGAGGGCCGGCCGAGACCCTTTCTCCAAGAGATAATACTATATTCGAGATCCCCGCGACGAGAGGAACGCGTAGACGTGAAGAATTCTTCGAGATCTCGAGTTTCTCCCGAGTTCTAGACCTCAATCTTGGTTGTAAGTCCAAGATATCAATGTAAGTACTGCTCACCTGCAGTAAGAGGCGGTTTTACCGCGAGAATTTCCTTTAAAAGTTTTTAAAAGAGAATTTTTCCTTTTTGCTTTAGCTTTTGCATGTGATCTTAGTTTCTTATATGCTTGTATATGTTTGATAAGCACCCTATGTGAGTTTAGGGCCAAGAAAGTTATGAGAAAAGAAAAGAAGATAAAGATAAGAAAAGAAAAGGCCAAGGCCTTAAGAAAATCCCCAAAAGTCAAGACTTAGGGATTTTAGCACGCAAGGTGCTCCAGAAAATGCCAAGGCATTTACAGATAAGAAAGAAAGAAAGAAAAGCTATTTTATTTTATAAGGCCAGTACCCGGCGTCCAAGGGCGTCGTTAAAGAAATCCAGGTGTCCAATTCCAAGGTCTTGGCCCTGGTAGACTAAGGTCTGCTCTATTAGGATTGGTGGCTCGCTACCCCAACCTTTTAGGGAACGCGCATGAGATGGTACTTACGTCTTCAGTGGATCCAAGTGATTATTATTTTCAAGTATATGCTTTAGCAAAGTTTTCGAAAGTTTAAGAAAGTTTCAAAAGTTAAAGAATAGCTAAAGTTTCAAGTTGAGCCAAGAAAAGTAAAATGAGATTTATTATTGCTTGAGTATGCATGTTTTGAGTTATACATGTTATTAGTTTTCTTTCAAGCATATTAGTATCTCATATGATGTTCAGTTTGATCTAGAAGCAAGTTTGCATATTTCGAGTTTTTGTGAGCTAGATAGTACTTACTAAGCTTTTTGCTTATAGATGCATTTCCTCTTATTGCAGATAAAGGTAAAGGCAGGCAATTCTGAAGGAAGGCGACGAGGCGGTGCTGAGCAAAGTGTGTGTGATGGCTGATTATGGAGAGATCTTTGAGACGAGACTATTTAGTTATTTGAATTGTAATGTTTAAGTTTATTCAAATTTCAAGTTCTTGCTTATGGAGATTATAGAGTATTTGAGTTTTGCATAGTTTTACATGCTCAATTGCTTAGAGTAAAGATTCCATGTCATTTCATTTAGCTTATATACTTTTATGATTGCATTGGATAAGTAGAAAAGTGAGTAGTTAGAAATATTGATACTTTGTTAGAGAAAAAGGTGTTTGTGCCAAGATAGTATCAATTTTCCTTCCGAATCAAGTTTTACTACTCAAGTATGTTTAGAAGAGTTGCTTTCTCATTCCATAATGCTTTAGCAATGTTATAGAATCTTGCATGATGAGTTTTACATGGTTAGAAGCAAAGATTGGTACAAACCTTAGTGATAAAGTTCATATAACTTTTGTAGTTTGTTTTCTTCCATAAAAGTCCTAAATTCAAGTTTATGAATTCGTTTGAATGGCTAAATCGTTTAGGAAACTGATATGGTGTATAGAAATGATGTCGTAGTTTGATTTGGCTCGAAATTGAAGGAATGGTGGAGAGTTGAAGTAGCTGCCGAAACCTGAAGCTTCAAACTACAGGCTATCAGTCGACTGATGCAGTATCAGTCGACTGATACCTGCTGTATGAGTTGGGCGAGGCAAGCAACAAGTGTGCCATATTGTGAGTTTTTGAGATAATAAATGTGATATGTTGTTATGCATGATTGTCTAAGTTAGGATATGATTGATAGATGAATTTAGAAAAAGAAAAAAAAAGATTTCCGCATTTTTATCATATATCAAAAGTAGAGAAGTATAGAGAAAGTAACGATCCGTTCTAAAGACAGTA
>JAGFNQ010006144.1:283809-301539 GCA_024364735.1 Boesenbergia rotunda | reverse complement strand
ACCTTGGAATTGGACACCTGGATTTCTTTAACGACGCCCTTGGATGCCGAGTATTGGCCTTAGAAAATAAAATAGCTTTTCTTTCTTTTCTTTCTTATCTGTAAATGCCTTGGCATTTTCTCGAGCACCTTGCATGCTAAAATCCCTAAGTCTTGACTTTTGGGGATTTCTTAAGGCCTTGGCCTTTTTCTTTTCTTATCTTTATCTTTTCTTTCTTTCCTCATAGCTTTTCTTGGACCCTAAACTCACATAGGTACTTAATCAACATAATAAGCATATAATGAACTAAGATCACATGCAAAAACTCAAACAAAAAGGAAATATCTCTTTTAAAAGCTTTTAAGGAAAATTCTTGTGGAAAAACCGCCTCTTACTGCAGGTGAGCAGTACTTACATTGATATCTTGGACTTACAACCAAGAACGGCGTCGGAGGTTCAGAAGAAAATTAAGATCTTGGAGAATTCTTCGCGCTACGCGTTCCTCTCGTCGCGGGGATCCCGAATATAGGAATATCTCTCGGAGGAGAGCCTTGGCCGGCCCTCTTGACCTTGGTGTTGTTTCGCCCAAGAGAGGAGAGGGGAAGGGTCGCGCGGCTAGGGTGAGAAAGAGAGAAAACCAAAAAAATCTAATTTCCTCTCTTAACTTATCTATTTATATTTATGGGGCGGATCGACCTAACCACACCTTAAATATATGTCTCTCCACCCTTTGTTGTGCTTGATACCCTAGCCTGGATGGTCGCGCGCTTGCCTGGTCTCATGCTGGTCGCGGCTTCGAACCCCCTGCTGCCCTTAACGATTTTTTTCTCCCTTTCTTTTTTTTTCTTCCTTTTTAAAATACTAAACGGACTCGGAAAATTCCATAAAAATATTCTAAAAATCCCTAAAAATATCTAGAATTTTTCTAAACCATTTTTAAATAATTCTAAGGACTTTAAGAACTAAAAATGAGAATTTTGGGGCGTTACAGCCCCCATGAACCAGGGCGCCCCCATGACGCAGGCGCCCTGGATGGAGGCAGCTTCCTAGGTTGGGCTGGCCAACATAGACACCCCCATGACCCAGGCGCCCTTGACCTCCCAGGCGCCTGGGAAGAGGTTCTTATCATCATCGCAAAGTTCGCGATTATAGATGGATTTTTGACTGTATAGTGGTGCCCCAAAGGCTCTAGGGCACCCTGGATGATGCTATAAAAGGGGATTCGACCCCTCAACTCAAAACACAACTTGCAACATCATTCTAAGCATTCTGAGTGAAGAAAATGCACTAAAGTCAAAGCTCTACGACCAAGGAGGCTCCAGGAGAAAGTGTGGCGCACTTTGGACATCCAGATTGGCCGGATCGACTTTTGTTTGGTTCGATTTTATTTTACAAGTTCGCATTTTTAGTTATATCTTTTTGCTTGTAAACTTGAACTGTAAGACGAGTTTCTCCACCTCTGAAAATTCCGGAAAGGAGACCACTAGTGGATAGGCGCTACCCGTGATTAGGCCTTGGATGTACTGACCCTGGTGGGTTGGGACCAAGTAAAAACTCGCGTGTCTTTTGTGTTGAGTCTTTCGTTTGTTTTATTATTTTCCGCTGTGCTACTAACTCTCTGACTAGAATGAACGTACGACGAGTTTTCCAAAAAATTTTCAAGTTGATATTCATCCCCCCCTCTATCGATGACACCGGCCCTACACTAGCAACATAATACTCATAAAAAGAAGATAAATTGGATCTATCATTTTTTGCTAGAGCATTCCTAACCAAAATGACCCTTCTTGCCACAATTATACAAGTCAACTTGCTCTTAGGTTTCTATCCATACATCTTTCCTTCAAAATTCTTCTTGATTGAGCCTTCCCAGCAGCAATAGCTTCATTCCCTTTTCCCTTTCCTTTTCCTTTCTTGAACCATCTTTTCTTATTCATGGATCCAGAACCTTCAGCTACAAAAGCCTGCCAAGATATCCTTGCGGATTCTATTCTTTCCACCTCCAGTTCAGCATGACGTGAGACATCAATGAAAATCTTAATACTTTCACTATGTGTAAGGTTTTGTTTCATTGATTCTCAAGAATCATAAAGGGAGTGGATAACTGCCTGAACTTGTTGTTCATCAGTCAACTCATGACCAACAATTTTTAAATCTCGAATCATATTCCCCATTTTCCTCAGATGTTGGGTCATGGAGACATTCAGACGTTTCTCATCGCTATCAAACTAAATTGTTAGCTGACGAAGTTGCTCAAGCTAACTCCACTATATTTATCTCTTAGGGTAACTCATACAACATAAGTTGATGCTAATGATTCATACTCATATACCAGGTAACATTGAACTAATCAAAATACCCTTAGTAATGGAGTCCTTTTTCTTCCATGTCTTATAGGTATCAAGATCACGTCTATGCTGAACAGTAGAACCATCTGCAGGTTCTACCATAAACTAATTTATTGCTTCTAGAACTTCTTGTTCCTCGAGTACATACTGTATCTTAAGGTGTCATATTTTGTAGTTGTCCCCATTTAATTTTTCTTCTTTATTGAGTTCAGCTATTATATTCTTCGTTGTCATGATCTAATATAAATAAATGCATTATTTAGTAATTCAGTGTAACTCATATGCATGTAATTAATAACTAACTCATTGTAAATTAGAGTTGGTTTACAAAATCAAGTGGTAACTACGTTCCCACTCATCCTCTGTATATCCAATCTAATAAATATTGATTAGTTATTTTACATACATCTCATCATATGAACTAATCATAAATAAACTTATCATTTAAATGACATGAACTAATCATTAACAAGTTTGTTAACACATAACATAATTTTTCATAAAATAAAACAGTTCATACATGACAACAGTAACCACTACATGACTCATAAAAACAAAATGAGCAAATATTGTTTGTATATAACAACAATAACAAAGACGCTAATAATCTAGATAAGTTATCACCTCTCCCACTAGGATAAATACTAGTGCAATGATAAACACTATCCCCTTCATCCCAGACTTGATCTGAAGTAAGCCAACTTCAAGATCCTCCACATATTCTATAGGATCTTCTTCTGGATCTTCATCAATTTCTTCAATTGGATCTATCTCGAATTCCTTAGGATCCTTCTCGAATTCTATAATTGGATGTATCTCAAATTTCTCAGGATCCTCCTTGAATTCTACTCGATCCATCTTGAATTTCTCAGGATCCTACTTGAATTCTACAATTGGATCCATCTCGAATTCTTCAGAATCCTCCTCGAATTCTACTCGATCCATCTCGAATTCCTCGTGATCCTCCTCGAATTCTACTGGGTCCTCATCAAATTCTTCATGATCTTCTTCTAAATCATCCTTAGAATCTTCTAGATCCTCTTCTAAAAAAATTTGATGATGTAGTTCTCTACACAACTCGGTATATAAGATACGCCCTTCATAACATCCCCATACACATTTTGTAGCTACTCTACCATGCCTCAGCAACGAACAAATCAATGCCCCGATCCTGTAGTTATCTAGGATAGGAAACTCTTCCAGCTCGAGTTTCTAAAACAATTGATCCAGCCTTCCCACATGTCCATGGATTCCAAGACTTTGGCTATAGTCTATCTCTTCTATCTGTTCCCTTAGCTCATTCCGTCGCATCTCCGATGGGTCAACGTGGTTATAAACCTCAGCATCTAGAATTGAAAATGTAACGACCTGCCTTCTGGTACTAAGCTTTAAGGCGGATCGCTACTAACTGACTAACTGATTACTGATCATTGTTTTCCAGATGGTAAACCAACTGAGATTTAAAAATTCTTATTTTGCTATGTACTGAACTAACAATTCTTAACTCAAGCATGCTGCGGTAAATCATAATCAAGTTGGAAGTACTAACCAGCCAAAATAAAACAAAACTTTAATTTTATTAGCTTGGCCAAGATTTGATCCCCAACCTCAGCGTTGCATGACTGAAGCACTAACCAACAGCTCTACATTACATTCTATTTTAAATTGGCACCAGTCGACTAATAGATTGCCAGTCGACTGGTGCAGCCGATGAAACTTTCTGTGCCATTTTTCTACTGGTCCCAGTCGACTAGTAACTGTCGCAGTCGACTGGTAGCTCTGAAATCTGAAGTTTCATATTCCAAAAACATGCCAAGGTCAACCTACTTTGTACCAAAAATACCACAAACTCATATTTGAGCCTACTAACAGGTATACAATGATTCTAGGCCATATTCTACATGTTTTCATGACATTAAGGCATACTTCAACTACTTCTAAGAATAAATTTAGAAACATAAACTTTGTATCAACTTACTACTAAAACTAAGCATTGTTTCTGCCTAGATGCATCAATAGTAGCGCTATAATATCAGAAATAATTCTATAGCCTTAGACCATGCATTTTACTACTAGTTAACATGCATTTGAAAAGTATCACTCAACATATCACATGTAAAAGCTAGGCATGACATCACGGCACCATATCAACTCATACTAGCATAATGCTAATAACATAATAAGGGTACTTAAGATGCGGAAAATGTTAAACATGACAAAGAACTAATTCATTTAACATTCTTAATAACATGTCCTCTTAATGCAAGTTCCCAAGGTTCTTTCATTCCAAGTTTCCACCATCACACACTCCACCATCATCCCTGCCACTTCCGCTACTCTATTTTTCCTTTGCCTTTATCTACAGTATAAGGAAAAATGAAACTATAAGCATAAAGCTTAGTAGGTACCATCCTACTTACAAAACAATGCATATTTCGAAACTCATGCTTTTAAAAACACATGTAGGAAAAACATATCATGCTTGTTATTCATTCTTGCTGAAACATATTGTCACGCCCCGAGACCCAGGAGCCGCTGATCCAATAGAAAATCGGACAGCACCTCCCCTGTCCGGCGGACAATTTACACATACATATAATATCCAAACCACACACAAATATACAGGTATAGTAACATGATCCAGTAACATGAGAGAACTACTAACCATACCAAAATATACAAGAGTGGTAACATGATCCAATAACATGTAAGAATTTCTAAATCATACCTAAATATACAGGTATAGTAACATAATCCAGTAACATGAGAGAAC
This sequence comes from Boesenbergia rotunda, assembly GCA_024364735.1. NCBI lineage: Eukaryota > Viridiplantae > Streptophyta > Magnoliopsida > Zingiberales > Zingiberaceae > Boesenbergia > Boesenbergia rotunda. Next base: position 296,439 of record JAGFNQ010006144.1, on the reverse strand, counting down.
TACTAACCATACCTAAATAGGATAAGGGATACAAAAGAGCAGGAGAAATACCTGTCGCCTGAAGGAGTCCCATCGCGCCAAGTCCCAAACAACCACATCGATAAAACTACTCCGAACAAATCTGGAAAGACTCGTAAAACAAGTAGGCATCGCACCCCTACGTTCTGATACCAAAATAAATTGGTATCAGATAGACACCGAAAATCCACAAGTCCTCAAGGTATCCGACAACATCACTCTGATACCAAAATAAATTGTCAAGCCTCGAGACCCAGGAGCCGTTGATCCAATAGAAAATCGGACAGCACCTCCCCTGTCCGGTGGACAATTTACACATACATATAATATCCAAACCACACACAATATATATATTTGGCCTCAGGCCTCAAAATCCAGACATAATATATACATAACACAAAGTAAATCATACCTGACTGTGGACCGGTCCGACTTACGACAAATCATCAAATACATAACCCCTTAGGGCACACTACGACACTCACAAGACATATACAAAGTCCTAAAAGAAATATGAAATAAATACATCGCCAAGTACAAAACAAAACCCTATCATCGCGATGGGTAGGGACTGGCTACTGGGCTCTTCTGGCGACTCCAAGTATCTCAACCTGAAATAAAAACATATGGCAACGGTGTGAGTCCATAAACTCAGCGAATACCCAACAGATATGCATAGTATGTTATAATAACAATAGGAGTCTACGCTGATACAGTCTCATATGGACAATAGGAAAGGGTATACTGAAGATACTGAACAAAGATACATACCAGAATCCATCTAACCTGAAAAGAGGGTAATACATACCATTGGAACACCAATAGACATATAATCTCAGATAACAAGTCTCCAGTATATGCATGTCAAACAAGTGTAAAAAATCAAGTGCAGCAAACAATGCACGATGCAAAATGTGCACATGGTGCAATGACATGTGTCACCCCCTAGTCCCAGTCAGGATCATCGTCCACGACGTTCGCGTGGGTAGAGCTGTGACAACCTGTACGCACCCTGCCATCACTGCTCCTGAGTGATCGAGTGGACAGGATGCTAGCGGAGACTACGCTCCTACCCCAAGCAATGGGGGAGTCTAGCTCTCATCTCCTCGTGGCTCAGTACGAGAAGGGATCCCTGACTGCTACCATGCCCGCATCCACCCTCCACATAGTGGCCGAACGGAGCAATACAGGGCAAATGCACACATCCTATGGTATCCACTAACCCATGAGTGGCTGTGTACGCATATCATGTACCGGAAGACGATAGGCTCAACCACAAGGGAGTCGCTGATCGTCGGCATGCAACAGTGCAAGAATGATGTATGATATGTACACATACATCCCTCAACAAGTCCACAGTATACTAAGTCTCAGTCTGAATCCTATAACAGGAAATACATGTAACCTACAAGGTATACTGGCAGGAAACTACTGATCCCTCAATGTCAAATGCAAGAGATACATCAAGATATCTAAGCATACATATAGATATGACAATCCCTGAGACTGTATGGAACTAACAGCATAATAACGCAGGGATAAACAAACAGTATCCAGAACAAGCATACTAAACAAGGATAGCGTATAAACTTACTGCTATCTATAACAGTCTATGCATAACAATGTGACAATATCAACAAAATAAGTCAATGGGCATCCGCCTCAAAGTAGGAGTAGCCCATATCAAATTAGAACCTCCCATCTGATACTCCGCAACCAAAAGTCCAAATCAGTGTCCTGTATCAAAGGACATTTTAAATAGCTATTACAAAGATAGTAACTAGCTAACAAGTCTCTAATTGAATGAAAACCTCTCAATTAAACCTGGGTTTAAACAAACCGTAAACCTGATCATCCCATCATTCATATCAATCTTGATTACCAATTTAATCATCACCCTAACTCCTCCAGGTTAACTAAAATCAAACCATCATCAATTTGATCGAAAACAAACATTAAACAGATCCCAAAACAATACAAACTGAACACATTGATCCCAAGGAAGCAAAACCTCACTGCAACACCAATTCGACACCAATTAACAGTCCAACAATAGCATCGCAACATCAAATAGACAACATACTGAAATAAACCAAGTCTTACTCCAAATACATCAATGATCTGATCCAAAACTTAGATCTAACCAACAACTATTCCACTGTACATCCAAATTAATCTACTCTAATCTAGCCCAATGCAAATCATAAATTACAGCAAATAAACATAACAAGCTATACTACTCCACATACCTTTTATCCCAGCTCCAATGGCAGATCACCAACCGCAACCCTTCCATTCCCCACCGTGGACCAATTCCACCGAGACAACTCTATCCATGCACGTTAATAGTTCAGGCTGTTCAGAAGCAAAACCGTAGCACCAATTCTAATTTAAACCATCATACTCAGATCTAACCCAAATCCAATCTACACCAAACAACACAAGAAGGAAAAATCCCACCAATCCAAGAACCAAAACCGGACCACATACACAACAATCAACCTCAATACCATCAACCATATATCTGAAACCTACTTGCCTCGCAATCTCCATTCGATTCCAAAATTTGTTCTAAGCAACATATGCGAATCTAATAGATAACATCATAGGGCATCCGACAAACATAATCCGAATCCAAAACTTCATACTAGAATGACGCGAGCAGTTTCCCTTCGCCCTAGATCGCCAACCTATGGCTGGTAGCGACGCCAACCCCTACTATTGGATGAGGGTTGACGCGATTGTAGATTGACGAGGCCCCGTGATCAGGAAACCTTGATCCTGGCGTCGGGGAGAGAAGCGGGCGTTGGGTTGTGATCGTCGGCTAGGGCACGCGAGGGGATGGAGAAGAGAGGTGTCGGTGGCTGCGGGTTGAGCTGCGGCTAGGGCACGAGGGGAGGAGGTTTTAATTAGAGGGAAGGGGGTCTTTTTATAGAAAGGCCCTCGAACTTTCAGTAATTTTAATTCTTCCCTTAAGGTAAGGGTTTTAGCTATTTAACCCTCTAATTTATTTGTAATCCACATCACATCTCTAGGATTAGATAGTTTATCCTCTTAACCCCTAAGCTTTAGCCAAAACTCGAACAAGTCCTCAAATATTTAGATACATTTTTAGTTTAGACCTTTAGGATTAAGTATTAAGCAATTTAACCCTTCATAGTTTAAGAATTCACCTTAAACCTTTTCCCCTAATTCGATAAACCCTAGACTCAATCCGGAAAAATCCTGAAAAATTTTCTGGTCCGGATTTTCGAATTGTCGTATTTTACATTCTCCCCTATTAATAAAAATTTGGTCCCCAAATTTTCTCATTCCTCATACGGCACACACTAGCATCAAAACATGTCTGTCCTCATCATGAGTAATCACTTCGGCCGATACCCTAAGGTTACACTGTTACGAAGCAACTGGAGTTATCAATCCAGAGGTTATTATCCGATAACCAGGTACATCCGAACAACCAATCATTCATCCCAACTATCTAGGGGACTAAATCCTAAAATCACTGGCGCTCTACTTATACTTCGATCCTCAAACATATAACGTCAAAACCATGGGTATCATTCAAGTATCCCCAAACCAATAACATCCTCCAAAGATCACCAGTCATATACATATATCCTTTATTTTCCAACAGGTCGTCCTCGATATCATCTAACCAAAGGTGGTCTAATCTGGTAAGTGATTTGCCTCCGCACAAATCATAAGTCCGTGGATACCCGCTTGGTTATTCAGACCAAGTAAAAATAGTAACCCATAAGTATCAATCAACTAGCTCCACACTTTTCCATATTAGCTCAAATCACCCATCAACGTGTACTTTCCAAGTCAACAACAAAGTACAAGTGAACCATGGTCAAAGCTCCTAAAGAAAACAGAATGTATCAATCCTTTACTAAGCGTAATAATATGTAGCTAATGCTACCCTACTGCATCATTGCAGATCATGTACTCAAGACATGACATCTAGATTATCTGTCCAGATATACATAACATAAAAAGATTGCAGCTCCAGGAGTTAAAGTGAATTGATCAAATTCTGATCAAGTCAATTACAGTAGGCATCCCCAGTCCTCACTCAGCTGATAGTCGCTAGTACAAGTACTATGAATAATAAGGTCCAAGAAAAATCGAAAATCCTCAACCTCCAATATCTTGTTAACAGGTTTGACCCTCGTCTTCCAACCCGTATGTCAGTATCACACAAGAACCAATATTCTCCGCATTTAGACAAATCCACAACAAACCAACTAATCGCTTTCATGGTTGATCCTGACCATGATTACTATAAACTGATTGACCTTAAGTCATCAGACCTAACCAAATTAAAAAGGTACTTACTAGGTGGGTACAGAAATAGTAACATAATCTAATAACATGTGAGAATTTCTAAATCATACCTAAATATACAGGTATAGTAACATGATCCAGTAACATGAGAGAACTACTAACCATACTTAAATATACAAGAGTGGTAACATGATCCAATAACATGTGAGAATTTCTAAATCATACCTAAATATACAGGTATAGCAACATGATCCAGTAACATGAGAGAACTACAAATCATACCTAAATAGGATAAGGGATACAAAAGAGCAGGAGAAATACCTGTCGCCTGAAGGAGTCCCATCGCGCCAAGTCCCAAACAACCACATCGATAAAACTACTCCAAACAAATCCGGAAAGACTCGTAAAACAAGTAGGCATCGCAACCCTACGTTCTGATACCAAAATAAATTCGTATCAGATAGACACCGAAAATCCACAAGTCCTCAAGGTATCCAACAACCTCGCTCTGATACCAAAATAAATTGTCACGCCCCGAGACCCAGGAGTCGTTGATCCAATAGAAAATTTGACAACATCTCCCCTGTCCGGCGGACAATTTACATATACATATAATATCCAAACCACACACAATATATATATTTGGCCTCAGGCCTCAAAATCCAGACATAATATAACCATAACACAAAGTAAATCATACATGACTGCGGACCGGTCCGACTTACGACAAATCATCAAATACATAACCCCTTCGGGCACACTACGACACTCACAAGACATATACAAAGTCCTAAAAGAAATATGAAATAAATACATCGCCAAGTACAAAACAAAACCCTATCGTCGCGATGGGTAGGGACTGGCTACTGGGCTCTTCTGGCGACTCCAAGTATCTCAACCTAAAATAAAAACATATGGCAACGGTGTGAGTCCATAAACTCAGCGAATACCCAACAGATATGCATAGTATGTTATAATAACAATATGAGTCTACGCTGATACAGTCTCATATGAACAATAGGAAAGGGTATACTGAAGATACTGAATAAAGATACATACCAGAATCCATCTAACTTGAAAAGAGGGTAATACATACCAATGGAACACCAATAGACATATAATCTCAGATAACAAGTCTCCAGTATATGGATGTCAAACAAGTGCAAAAAATCAAGTGCAGCAAACAATGCATGATGTAAAATATGCACATGGTACAATGACATATGTCACCCCCTAGTCCCAGTCAGGATCATCGTCCACGACGTCCTCGTGGGTAGAGCTGTGACGACCTGTACGCACCCTGCCATCACTGCTCCTGAGTGACCGGGTGGTCAGGATGCTGGCGGAGACAACGCTCCTACCACAAGCAATGGGGGAGTCTAGCTCTCATCTCCCGTTGGCTCAGTACGAGAAGGGATCCCTGGCTGCTACCACGCCCGCAACCACCCTCCACATAGTGGCCGAACGGAGCAATACAGGGCAAATGCACACATCCTACGGTATCCACTAACCCATGAGTGGTTGTGTGCGCATATCATGTACCGCAAGACGATAAGCTCAACCACAAGGGAGTCGCTGATTGCCGGCATGCAACAGTGCAAGAATGATGCATGATATGTACACATACATCCCTCAACAAGTCCACAGTATACTAAGTCTCAGCCTATATCCTATAACAGGAAATACTGGTAACCTACAAGGTATACTGGCAAAAAACTACTGATCCCTCAATGTCAAATGCAAGAGATACATCATGATATCTAAGCATACATATAGATATGACAATACCTGAGACTGTATGGAACTAACAGCATAATAACTCAGGGATAAACAAACAGTATCCAGAACAAGCATACTAAACAAGGATAGCGTATAAACTTACTGCTATCTATAACAGTCTATGCATAACAATGTGACAATATCAATAAGATAAGTCAAGGGGTACCCGCCTCAAAGTAGGAGTAGCCCGTATCAAATAAGAATCCTTTCTGATACTCCACAACCAAAAGTCCAAATCAGTGTCCTCTATCAAAGGACATTTTAAATAGCTATTACAAAGATAGTAACTAGCTAACAAGTCTCTAATTGAATGATAACCTCTCAATTAAACCTGGGTTTAAACAAACCGTAAACCTGATCATCCCATCATTCATATCAATCTTGATTACCAATTTAATCATCACCCTAACTCCTCCAGGTTAACTAAAATCAAACCATCATCAATTTGATCGAAAACAAACATTAAACAGATCCCAAAACAATACAAACTGAACACATTGATCCCAAGGAAGCAAAACCTCACTGCAACACCAATTCGACACCAATTAACAGTCCAACAATAGCATCACAGCATCAAATAGACAACATACTGAAATAAACCAAGTCTTACTCCAAATACATCAATGATCTGATCCAAAACTTAGATCTAACCAACAACTATTCCACTGTACATCCAAATTAATCTACTCTAATCTAGCCCAATGCAAATCACAAATGACAGCAAATAAACATAACAAGATATACTACTCCACTTACCTTTTATCCCAGCTCCAATGGCAGATCACCAACCGCAACCCTTCCATTCCCCACCGTGGACCAATTCCACCGAGACAACTCTATCCACGCACGTTAATAGTTCAGACTGTTCAGAAGCAAAACCGTAGCACCAATTCTAATTAAAACCATCATACTCAGATCTAACCCAAATCCAATCTACACCAAACAGCACAAGAAGGAAAAATCCCACCAATCCAAGAACCAAAATCGGACCACATACACAACAATCAACCTCAATACCATCAACCATATATCTGAAACCTACTTGCCTCGCAAACTCCATTCGATCCCAAAATTTGTTCTAAGCAACATATGCGAATCTAATAGATAACATCATAGGGCGTCCAGACAAACATAATCCGAATCCAAAACTTCATACCAGAATGACACGAGCAGTTTCCCTTCGCCCTAGATCGCCAACCTATGGCTGGTAGCGACGCCAACCCCTACTATTGGCTGAGGGTTGACGCGATTGTAGATCGACGAGGCCCCGTGATCAAAAAACCTAGATCCTGGCGTCAGGGAGGAGAAGCGGGAGTTGGGTTGTGATCGTCGACTAGGGCACGCGAGGGGATGGAGAAGAGAGGTGTCGGTGGCTGCGGGTTGAGCTGCGGCTAGGGCACGAGGGGAGGAGGTTTTAATTAGTGGGAAGGGGGTCTTTTTATAGAAAGGTCCTCGAACTTTCAGTAATTTTAATTCTACCCTTAAGGTAAGGGTTTTAGCTATTTAACCCTCTAATTTATTTGTAATCCACATCACATCTCTAGGATTAGATAGTTTATCCTCTTAACCCCTAAGCTTTAGCCAAAACTCGAACAAGTCCTCAAATATTTAGATACATTTTTAGTTTAGACCTTTAGGATTAAGTATTAAGCAATTTAACCCTTCATAGTTTAAGAATTCACCTTAAACCTTTTCCCCTAATTCGATAAACCCTAGACTCAATCCGGAAAAATCCCGAAAAATTTTCTGGTCCGGATTTTCGAATTGCCGTATTTTATACATATAATCTAAACAAATATCATGACATACTCATCATACTAAGCACATGAACTAAATCATAGTCTTATAACTAAATTCACATAGCATTCATAGAATCTGACTGAACTAAGCATTATCTTAAAACTGTTTTCACTTAGAGCTATTACTGAACTTTTGAAACTTATACATATAATAAGTGAAAATAATAATCATGCTGCTGTAGGGCCGACAATGTGCTGCTAATGTGCGCATCCCTAAATAGATCCGAGGTAGCTAATCCCGAACCCATTAGGGTACTACTACTAGGTAAACTAGGAGCCTAGGGGCAACTAGGAGCCTACCCATGGACGAACTAGAGTCCAAGCACATGCCATAAAAAGTAAAATACTTTCATGAGAGTTTACCTTTTGCCAACCGGCTCCTCCGGTTGGACTTTTACCCAGTAGTCCTCCGCCAGGTGCCTAGTAGTCCTTCGCCAAGTCTTAGATTGCCAGCATCCCTTCGCCAGGTGCCTAGCAGTCCTTCGCCAGGTCTTAGATTCCCAACAGCCCTTCGCCAGGTGCCTAGCAGTCCTTCGCCAGGTCTTAGACTCTTGGCAGCCCTTCGCCAGGTCTTTAGGATTTGATGCCTAGCAGTCCTTCGCTAGGTGCCCAGCAGCCCTTCGCCAGGACTTCTTTCTACACACTTAATGAACACATTAGAACACAAATAATACTTAACTTTTGAACCCTTTGCCAATATCAAAACCCAGGTTCGACTTAGGTGCTGCCTGGACCAACAATCTCCCCCTTTTTGATTTATGGCAACCCGGTTCAAAAAGTTAAGTTTAAACTAGGAAAAAATACTAATTTCATTTTCTCCCCTGGAAGAAATCTCCCCCTAGATTTTTCTAGGGTTCGCGGGGTTTGAAAGAGTTTCTAATTCTAAAAGGGAATTACATTCTCAATACTTAGAACATTTTAAAAGAAATGTATGTTAGAGAACATTTTCCAAAAAAAATTTTTAAGTTGGGCACTTGGAAAATTTGTACATAGAAAATTTACACTTAGAAGATTTTTAGTTTTCACACTTTAGAAAACTCTTCTAAACTTCTTCTGAGGTTTTAATACTTAGAAAACTAATCTCTTTAGTACTTTAGAAAGTTTTCAAGAAGATTTTGAAATGAATCTTAGAAATTTTTCTATTAGTGAAATTTAAAACTAGCTTAAGTAATTTTGAAAATTGACTTAAGTCAGGTAATTAGAAATAGTTTTGAAAACACTTTAGTAATAGTTTTGAAAATAGCTAGATCAAGTACTTAGAAATAGTTTTGAAAACAGCTAGGTCAAGTACTTAGAAACAGTTTTGAAAACAGCTTAGTGACTTTACTTTTTGAAGAAAGGATAAACAAAGTTTTGAAAATTTTGAATTTTTTAAAAAATTTTAACCCTTCTCTCCTTTCCAATCTCTCCCCCTTTGCCATATATCAAAAAAATTATAGAAAAAGAATATAGCAAAAGAAGTAAGCAAAACAATATAGCAAAAGGAGTAAGGTGCTGTACTAAACCAATTCAAGGTATAAACTGAACCAAATCAATTTGAATTATCTATTTTGGGTCCTGTCTAACCCAATTAGCTACTTACTGACTGTTATAAACAGGAGTTTTCGCTAGGGTTAGTCAAGTTAAGTGTTCTGTTCAAGTTAGATTTTCTAATCTTGACACTTAACTTGATTACTGTTGAATTTGTATTTAGTGCCCCAATTACTGCAGATGCACTGACTTAAAGCATCTTGAATTAAGGCAAAGACCTAAGCATCTCAACCCATTCTAGGTTATCAATCAAAAGTACCCTAAGGTGCTTGTGAGATACTGGCTTCTAGATCTATAGGTGCATGCAGTTCTAGGGTTTGGGCCTAAGCTAATTCCATTTGCGAAAAAGTCTTAGTTTTGAAGGCGGTAGTTTTTACAAAAAACTAAGTCAAAAAGTTGGTTTTAAAAGAAAAAGAAAAAAAAATTCAAATTAAGTAGAAACTGATATGTAATAAAACAGTTTTAAAAGAACCATAGATATAGATTAAACCTATTCTACCAAGCATAACCCTAACTGCCTTCTTAGTGACCTGAACTCAGACTCAGGTAGGGGTTTGGTGAATATGTCAGCTAAGTTAGATTTAGAGTCTACATGCTTAAGGACTATCTCACCCCTGGCTACATGGTCTCTTACAAAGTGGTGTTTAACTTCTATGTGTTTAGTTCTGGAATGTTGGATTGGGTTCTTAGTTAGATTAATTGAGCTTATATTGTCAATGTAGACATGAGTTTGGGTGTACTTGAGCTGGAAGTCCTTAAGAGTGTGCATCATTCATAAGAGTTGTGCTACACACTCTCCTAAGGCAACATACTCAGCTTCAGTTATGGATAGAGCTACACAGTGTTGTTTTCTGCTGCACCAACTTACTAGACTATTTCCTAACAGTTGGCAGCTTCCACTTGTACTCTTTCTATCTAATTTACAACCAGCATAGTCAGAATCTGAGTATCCTGACAAGTCAATGGTTGAGGTCCTAGGATACCAAATCCCTACATTTAGGGTGCCCGTAATGTATCTATGTATTCTTTTTAGGGCTCCTAAGTGCATTTCCTTAGCACAAGTTTGGTATCTAACATATTCCTACGGTAAAAAGGATATCAGGTCTACTGGCTGTAAGGTACAGTAGACTTCCAATCATACTTCTATAGAGTTTAAGGTCTACTGGTTTACCATCAGGGTCACTATCTATTTTTACATTTGTGTCCATGAGGGTACTTATGCTTTTAAAGTTATCCATTTTAAATTTCTTTATTAATTCCTTAGCATATTTGGATTGATGGACATAGTTTCTATCCCTAGTTTGTTTAATTTGTAATCCTAGAAAGAAGTTGAGCTCACCAACTAAACTCATTTCAAATTCATTTTCCATTATTTTAACGAATTCTTTTAAGAAATTCGAGTTGGTGGACCCAAAAATTATGTCATCGACGTAGATTTGTGCAATAAAGATTTCTTTTCCTAAGGTCTTAATAAATAGGGTTGAGTCAATTTGTCCATGTTTAAATTCTTTAGAAATTAGGTAGGTTGATAAGCGTTTATACCAGGCCCTAGGTGCTTGTTTTAATCCATAAAGTGCTTTAGTGAGTTTGTAAACACGGTCAGGTCTTTCTAAGTCCTCAAAACCAGGGGTTATCCTACATAAACTTCTTCCTTAATAAATCCATTTAGAAAAGCTGACTTTACATCCATTTGGTAGAGTTTAAATCCTTTATGGGATGCAAAGGCTAACAACATCCTAATGGACTCAAGTCTAGCTACTGGGGCATAGGTTTTGTCATAATCTAATCCCTCTACTTGACCGAACCCTTTGTCTACTAAGCGGGCTTTATTTCTCACTACTTCTCCTTGATCATTTAGCTTATTCCTAAAAACCCACTTAGTATCAATAATGGATTTCCCATCAGGTTTAGGTACTAGTTCCCAAACATGGTTCCTCTCAAACTGGGCTAACTCTTCTTGCATAGCTAAGATCCAATCAGGATCAGGTAAGGCTTCCTCTATAGTCTTGGGTTCAATTTTTGAAATCATTGCAATTTGACTAAGGTTCCTATAGGCAGACCTAGTTCTGACTCCTAAAGTTGGATCACCCATAATTTGATCAGTTGGGTGACTGAGTCTAGGTTTCTTAGTTTTTCTAGAACTTGGTTCAGCCTCAGGCCCGGCCAGTTGGTTTGGTTCAGTATTTGGTTCTACTACTTGGGTTGGTTCAATTGACTCAATAGTTGGTTCAATAGTTAGTTCATTTAGGGGTTCAATTAAAGGTTCAACAGTTTGTTCATTATCTTCTTGATCAGTATTTGATGAATTTAGATCTGGATTATCAGATTTTGAGTTAATTTCTTCATCAAATATTAGATTTGTTGTTTCTTCAATTTTCTTAGTTTGTTTGTTGTAAACCCTATAGGCTCTACTTGTTGTTGAATATCCTAAGAAGATGCCTGGGGTTGACTTAGACTGGAATTTACCTAGATAGTCCTTGGTGTTTAGGATATGGACTTTACACCTAAAGACCCTTAGGTAATGTAGGTTTGGAAATCTATGGTAGTATAATTCATAGGGTGTTTTATTATGTCGTTTGTTAATTAGGACCCTATTTTGGATGTAGCAAGCCGTACTGATTGCTTCTGCCCAATATTGGTTAGCTAGGTTGAATTCATTGAGCATAGCCCTAGCGGCTTCCTGTAGGGTTCTATTTTTCCGTTCAACTATCCCATTTTGCTGGGGGTTCTAGGACACGAAAATTCGTGTATATACCCGTTTACCTTACAAAACTCCTCGAATCGTTGATTTTCAAACTCTCCCCCGTGGTCACTCCTAAGTCTTTTGATTTTGGTATCGTTTTGATTTTCAATTAACTTACAAAAATCACTAAATAGGTTTAGGGTTTCATCTTTGGTCTTTAGAAACCTAACCCAGGTAAACCTAGAGTAATCATCAACAATTACTAAGCAGTACCGGTTTCCGCTTAGTGACTTGGCTCCATGTGAATCAAATAGGTCAAGGTGCAGGAGCTCAAGTGTGGTTTGAGTTAGATCTGATTGAATTAGTTTGTGATTAGACCTGGTTTGTTTACCTTGATTGTATGATTCACATATTAAGTTTTCATGGTTTTAATTTTAGGTATACCTTTAATTAGGCCAAGTTGGGTGATTTTTGAAATTAATCTCAGATTAGTGTGACCTAATCTCCTATGCCAGAGGTTTGATTCTTCTA
>JAGFNQ010006144.1:263238-281993 GCA_024364735.1 Boesenbergia rotunda | reverse complement strand
ACCAGAAGTGAATCGTTCTAAGGCTGCTTTAAGGACCTTGACTTGAGTTTTCAAGGAGGAGTTCTCTTTCTCAAGTTTTTCAACTTGAGTAGAAGTTCCTTCTTGAACCTTCTGTTGGATCGTGAAAAACCGATAGAGGGGGGGTGAATATCGGAAATCGCTCTTTTTCGGAAAACTAAGAGTAAGTGCACAGCGGAAATAAAAATAAGAGACACAGCAAAAAGACACGGTGGTTTTTACTTGGTTCGGAGCCTGTGTCGACTCCTACTCCAAGGCCCACGGTCGTTGACCGTTTACTTTGGACAATTCTATATTCACGCAAAATAGTTTACAATAATTGATTACAAATAAGTGCAAAAATAATAATATTAAAATTTCAATCTTCGTTACCGACGTCCGGAGTGGATTGGCTTGTTCGGGGCAGCGGGACGTCGTCGGCTCGAGTTGGAGTGTTTCCGGAGCAAGGCACGAGCGTAGAAGATCATTGGACCGTTGAGAGAACTGATGTCCTGAAGCCTTGGTCGAGGGGTCCTTATATAGGGCCAGGGGGCGCCCGAGACGTCGGGGGCGCCCCCCACGTGGCCTTTGATCCGCCAGAGTCTCGGTCGCGTCTGATCCTCTGGATCCGCTTTGACCAGGGCGCCCGGAGCGCTCGGGGCGCCCGCATTGACCGGGTCAAAGTCTTATCGCCTTAGCTTCGAGGGGTTCGGGTTCGATGTATGCGCATGGGGGCGCCCGCAGCGCAGGGGGCGCCCGGGAGCAGCGGGGGCGCCCGGGAGCACGGGGGCGCCCGGCCCAGTGTGTATTCGAACCATTCTTCTTGTTACTTGTTTTGTATGGCCCTTGGGGGCGCCCGGGACGCTCCGGGCGCCCTACTCAGCAACTGCCTCTCTCCTTTGAGGCTTTCTGAGCTGCAGTCACACGTTCCTTCGGTCCTGCATCCAGGGTTAGTCCAAAACACAATAACATAATATTTATTAGATTTATACAGCCTTAGCTGTCTTGGTTCTGACTTTGGTCTCCAAAATGGAGCCCTAGGTCGAACCGACGCCTACTGTTCCCTCGACGGGGAACGCGTCCTCACCTACTCCTCTCGGGAGAATTTACCTGATGCCAACCGTTCCTTTGGTTTGACTTTTGCCTGACGGTCCTTTGTCAGGTCTTGTAAACTGGCAGTCCTTCGCTAGGGCTTCGTTGCTGGCAGTCCTTCGCTAGGGCTTCGTTGCTGGTAGTCCTTCGCCAGTGCCTAGCAGTCCTTCGCTAGGGCTTGATGCTGGCAGTCCTTCGCCAGTTGCCTAGCAATCCTTCGCTAGGGCTTTTCTTTCCTGGCATTCCTTTGCCAGTGCCTAGCAGTCCTTCGCTAGGGCTTTTCCTGCACACTTGATTAACTTGTTAGAAAACAAGAAAGACTTAACTTTTGACCTATGTTGTCATTATCAAAACACAGGTTTGACTTAGGTGCATTTCTGCACCAACAATCTCCCCCTTTTTGATTTATGGCAACCCTAGTTCAAAAAGTTAAGTTTAAGCAAGACATGAAAAAGGTTTTATCTTTTGTTCCCTCCCCCTGGAAGGAATCTCCCCCTAGATTTTTCAAAAACTCGTGGGGTAAAAAAACTTGTACTTTGAAAACTTAAGTTTTAGGTTCTTGGAAATAACTTGAGTTAAAAATACATAGTAGAGTTTTTAAAGCATGATTAGAGTACTTAGAAAATTTTAAAGTCTTAAGTTTTAAAGTACTCAAAATGTCAGCTTAAGTACTCGGTAAGATATAACAAGCTTAAGTACTTTAGTAGGTTTTGAAACACTTTAGTATATCTGGAAAACTTAAGTATAAAGTATATTTGAAAAACTAAAGTGCATTTGGAAAACTTTAAGTACCTAACAATTTTGACAAACTTAAGCTTTACGGTACTTATAAGAATTTTGACAAGCTTAAGTAAGAAACTTTTGAAGGGCTAGAGTACTTAGTAAAATTTTGAAAATTAAAAAAGATTTTAAAGCTAAAGTACTTAGCAAAATTTTGAAGGTTTGGAAACAGATTTTGAAGCTAGAGTACTTAGTAAAATTTTGAAAGTTTGGAAACAGATTTTGAAGCTAGAGTACTTAGTAAAATTTTGAAAATTAAAAAAAGATTTTAAAGCTAAAGTACTTAGCAAAATTTTGAAAAGTAAAAAAAGATTTTAAAGCTAAAGTACTTAGCAAAATTTTGAAGTTTTGGAAACAGATTTTGTAGCTAGAGTACTTAGCAAAATTGACAGTTTGAAAACAAATTTTGAAGCTAGAGTACTTAGCAAAATTGACAGTTTGAAAATAAATTTTGAAGCTAGAGTAACGGATAAGTGTATTTTTGAAACTTTTTGAATGAAGGAAAAATTTAGAAAAAGTAATTTTCTCTTTCCTATCTCTATCTCTCCCCCTTTGCCATATATCAAAACAAATAGATATAGCATTAATAATGAATAAATTGCTGTACTGAACCAATTCGTAATTAAATTTACACTAGATCAATCAATTACACTAGATCAATCAGTTATCTAAATCAATCAATTATCTCTGTAGGGACCTGTCTAACCCAATTAGCTACTCACTAACTGTTATAAATAGTAGTTTTTGCTAGGGTTAGTCAAGTTAAGTGTTTCTGTTCAAGTTAGATTTTCTAAGCTTGACACTTAACTTGATTGCTATGTATATTGTATTTAGTGCCCCAATTACTGCAGATGCACTGACTTAAAGCATCTTGAATTAAGGCAAAGACCTAAGCATCTCAACCCTTTCTAGGTTGTCGATCAAAAGTACCCTAAGGTGCTTGTGAGATGCTGGCTTCTAAGTCTATAGGTGCATGCAGTTCTAGGATTAGGTCCTAGGCTAAGTCCATTTTCGAAAAAGCCCTAATTTTTAAAAGGGGGTTGTTTTGCAATAAAACTAAGAAAAAAAGGTGAAAACTGATTTTGAAATCAAGTAAAGCAGTTTTTCAAAATATATTTTTAGAAAACTGATTTTTAAAATCAAGTAGAGCAAAAAACATTGAGATACTCTATTCTACAAAGCACAATCCTAACTGCAAAGAGAACAAGTACTCAACAGAGAATAAAGCAAATAATCAAATAGTCAAACCCAAGTTCAAATGCAGTCAAACAGTCAAACCCAAGTCAACCCTACTGAGTAGGGGCAGTCAAATAGATACAATACTAAGTGAATCTAAGACGAAGGACCGGGATGATCGGAGGAGCCTGGCTGCCAGGATCGAAATAGGGTCATCATCTCATGATACTCTGCCTCTCTGCCCTCCCTCTCGGCTCGAAGCGCGCTCATGTAACTGTTGTTGTAGCCCATATTTGTCTCCATTTCTTCAGTGTGATTGGCCTCCACTTCCTCTCAGAGGCTCTGTACGCGGGTCTCTAGCTGAGTCACTCGGTCGTAAAGTGTCGGTGGAGCGGGCTCATCTATGTGCGCTCGGGCTGCTGCCGCTAGATCTCCGACGTCGACTTCAACCTCCTCGTCTGAGTCGACTGGTGCTCCGGCCTGCTGTCGTCGCCAACTAAGAACCCCGGTGGCTGACACCTCTAGACCCGCTAAGGAGAAGTTCCTAAATCCTATTTCGTCAAAGTCGGTCATAGCGGTAATTTCACCAATGGTAATGTCCCTACCGTGGTGATGAAGAAGGGATGTAATGATGTGGCAATATGGTGTCCGTACTCGTCCCTGGGTCGTGACTCTGGATGCATGCAAAATGGTATGAAACATATGGAGTCCAATGTCTAGGTCAAGGTGGTGGACTAGGGCATAAAGAAGGAAAGCATGAAAGGGTCGCATAGTCCCTAGGTCTCTAGTGGAAAGTGGTAGGATACAGCGGACCAGAACTCTATACAAGGCATAGTTCTGGGCCTGAAGTTCAACAGCTAGGAAGCGTCTGTTTGCGGGGAGGTCTGCCCTAAAGAAATAGGAGTGAATGGTGTCTAGGGTAATCTCTGAGTAGGGAGGATCAAATGGGGGGTTCCTAGGAGGATAACAGCAGAATGTGGACTGTGAGGGTCGCAGTCCTAGAAAGCGGTTCAACAGAGTAGGGGTGATGGTCAAAGGAATCCCTTGGACAGTGGTGTGAAACATAAGATTATCTTGTCGAATAATATTATTGTAAAATTCTGCGCATAAAGATTCATTAATTGTATGCGTGCAGAAGACAAGATTGTCCAATTGATAGAAGTTAATGATGTTCATGGTGACAGGGCATGTGAGGGTCTCGTTTTAATAGGCTTGTAGATTGTTTGTGCAAACCTATTACATAACTCTAGATTAGGAAATCTAGGGTCGGGACTAGGTTGGGCACCGGGGTTGGCCGGGTTCGGTCGGCGTCTTAAAGGAAGAATAAAGATTTAAAAGATTTAAAGGAAGAATAAAGATATTGCATGAATTAAATTTAAATGCAATAAAATTAAATGATAATCATACCGGATGGCTCGGGGAGGCATGGTTGAAGAAGAGGACTTGGAAGGTCTTCTTGAAGAGTAAGAAGTGGAGAAGGAGATTGATTTTGGTGTGGGGAGTGAGGGAGAATTCGGGTGTCTTTTATAGGCAAACTCACGGGGGCGCCCGGGAGCTTTCGGGCGCCCTGGTCAGGGTTACTGCTAGGGGCAGTGTGAAGGACTGGTTGGGGGCGCCCGGGACAGTCCGGGCACCCTCAACAGAGAGCTTATGCAGCTTTTGCTGCGTTGGAGTTGATGGGGGCGCCCGCGTGGTTCCGGGCGCCCTGGTCAAAAGCACTGGCAGCTTTTTGACTAGGGAGTAGAGAAAAGTGTGGGAGGGGCGCCCGCGTGGTTCCGGGCGCCCCGAATAGGGTAGGTAGAAAAAAAAAATTTTGTCTTGTCTACTTTTGACCATGGTTTGAATTGAATTGACGGTTTTGACTGTGGTTTGACTGTGTTAATCATGTTTTGACCGCTTTGACCATGGTTTGACAAATACAAGATTATCTCTTCGTATAGGTATTAACAGAATTTTCAATTGAGTCTTAATCCTACTGTCTCACCCAAATCTAGGGTTTTCAATTACGTTAACCTTATAGGTTTTGTGAGACAGGTTTTGATGAAAAAAATTATTTTGAAAAGTTTGATCAATTTTGAAAACAATTAAATTTTAAAAACTTGATTAATTTTGAAACCAATTAATTTTGACAGAAGTTTAAATCTACAAATAACTGAAATTTTGTGTTAGATTCGAATTTGACAAAAATTACTTTGAATTTGAATTTAAAAAATTGGCTTCCAGGTCTTGGCGAGGCACTAGGCCTTCTTTGGCCGAAGCCTTATGGGATCATCCACTCTTTCCTTGACAAAGCCTTTTAGTGAAATTTCATTTTCAAAATTATTCTTTGAAAAATTTCTGGTCTAACTAGTTTGGGTTTTGGATCGGTAGCTTCGGCTAGTTCCGCCAAATTGGCTTCCCTAACGTACTATCATCTCACCTCCACCCAATACTATGTTGTCAAATTTCAGTTAAGTTTGTTCAGTCCTTAGCTAACCATTTCTAAATCTAAGCATGGTTAATTGCAGGAATTTAAAATAAACAATCAAACAAGCAATTGCAATCAAGAATTAACATTATTTATCTAATAATGAATATTGTTTTCAGTTTGGCTCCCCCTGGACTAAAGCCACGGTGATGGTTAGGCAAGATGTGAATCTTGTCCTTGGGGATCCAATACTGATTTGATCCAGTCGGTTTGTTCAGGTATAGTTTAGGTACCCATGCCTGAATTTTACCTCTGGACTAATTCAGTACAGCAAGGTATGATCTTTGCCGAGATTTGGTTCTATAGCCCAATCCGGATCGATTTAGAACTGATTTCTATTTTCCAAGGATCATGTCAAGACCTTTGGGACCAGATGTAAACCGTTCTAATGCTGATCTAAGATCCTTAACCTGAGTTTTCAGGGAGGAGCTTTCCTTTTCAAGTTTTTTAACTTGAATAGGAGCTCCTTCCTGAACCTTCTCGGTTAAGGGTTTAGAGTCAGCTCCCTCTTTCAGGAGTTTTACTTCCTGTCGGAGGGATTCGACTCGGAGTTTGGCTTTAGCCAAGTCTCGAGAAAGAAAAGAAATTAAATCACTTAATTGCGATCTATTAAAACCAGTTACCTTTATTTCTCCGTCTTCTGTGAAGGTCAGCTCGCCGTCCTCTTGTTCTGATTCTGACTCGACTTTTTCTGAGGCGGTCAGAGCTAGGAGATTGGACTGAGGCGCCTCTTCTTCTTCGTCTGAGGAAGACTCGTCCCAGGTTGCTTGTAGCGCCTTCTTTCTTCTCGTGTTCTTGGACTCTTTCAGATTTGGACACTCTATTTTGTAGTGCCCCTTTTTCTTGCACTCGTAGCAGGTCACATTAGGCTTGTTCGCGGGTTCAGCTGGTTCGTCCTTTCTTCGGCCAGTTTTCCTTTTGTTGGTTCGGTTCTTCAGCACCTTGTAGTAGTTTCGAGCAAGCCAGACCAGCTTAGTTTGTTCTCCTTCTTTGCCTTCTGAATCGGAGTCTGAGTCAGACTCGGGCTCAGGTTCGGGCTTCTTCTTCGTTGTCTTTAGAGTTTTGCCTGCAATGAAAGCAATACCTTTCTCGACCATATTTGAGTTAGTTTGTTCGTGTAGTTCTAGTTCGGAAAACAGTTCATCTAATTTTATTTGAGAAAGATCCCTAGAGACCTTGTATGCATCTACCATAGATGCCCACAAGGTGTTTCTAGGGAAGGCGTTTAGAGCGTACCTTATTAGGTCACGATTTTCAACCTTGTGACCTATTGTGTGAAGACCATTCATTACCTCCTGGATTCGTGCGTGGAGCTGGGCTGTTGTTTCGTTGTCGGCCATCTTGATAGTGTAGAGTCTATTCAGTAGCAGATCCCTTTTGCTGATTCTGGTGTCCGAAGTCCCTTCGTGCAACTCGATCAGTTTTGTCCATAGCTCTTTTGCACTGTTGAAGGGGCCCACTCGGTTCAGCTCTTCCTTTGTCAGCCCGTATTGTAGGGTTTGCGTTGCTTTTGCGTCGGCTTCTATCTTGCGCTTTAGAGTGTTGTCCCACTCCGAGTAGCTTTGTGGAAGTCCTTCCGCATTTTGGGGGATCTCCAGACCGGACTGGATAATGATCCACATGTCCACCTGAGTTTTCAGGTGGACCTCCATGCGACTTTTCCAGTAGGAAAAGTCTTCTCCACTGAAGAGTGGAGGTCTAGCGGTGCTGAATCCCTCTTGCATAGACATTTGTTCTGTAAAAGGAAACTTACAAATAAAAAGGTGTCCCAAGACTTGGTCTTGAATTAGCAGTGTGGGATAAAGATAATTAAAAAAAATTAATTAAATTTGAAAAGAAAAAAAAATCCAAAAAAAAAATTTCAAACTGCTGGTTGCACCAAGTTTGAAAACCCCGCTTTGATACCACTTGTTGGATCGTGAAAAACCGATAGAGGGGGGGGGTGAATATCGGAAATCGCTCTTTTTCGGAAAACTAAGAGTATGTGCACAGCGGAAATAAAAATAAGAGACACAGCAAAAAGACACGGTGGTTTTTTCTTGGTTCGGAGCCTGTGTCGACTCCTACTCCAAGGCCCACGGTCGTTGACCGTTTACTTTGGGCAATTCTATATTCGCGTAAAATAGTTTACAATAATTGATTACAAATAAGTGCAAAAATAATAATATTAAAATTTCGATCTTCGTTACCGACGTCCGGAGTGGATTGGCTTGTTCGGGGCAGCAGGACGTCGTCGGCTCGAGTTGGAGTGTTTCCGGAGCAAGGCACGAGCGTAGAAGATCGTTGGAGCGTTGAGAGAACTGATGTCCTGAAGCCTTGGTCGAGGGGTCCTTATATAGGGCCAGGGGGCGCCCGGGACGTCGGGGGCGCCCCCCCATGTGGCCTTTGATCCGCCAGAGTCTCGGTCGCGTCTGATCCTCTGGATCCAGTTTGACCGGGGCGCCCGGAGCGCTCGGGGCGCCCGCATTGACCGGGTCAAAGTCTTATCGCCTTGGATTCGAGGGGTTCGGGTTCGATGTATGCGCATGGGGGCGCCCGCAGCACAGGGGGCGCCCGGGAGCAGCGGGGTCGCCCGGGAGCACGGGGGCGCCCGGCCCAGTGTGTATTTGAACCATTCTTCTTGTTACTTGTTTTGTATGGCCCTTGGGGGCGCCCGGGACGCTCCGGGCGCCCTACTCAGCAACTGCCTCTCTCCTTTGAGGCTTTCTGAGCTGCAGTCACACGTTCCTTCGGTCCTGCATCCAGGGTTAGTCCAAAACACAATAACATAATGATTTATTAGATTTATACAGCCATAGCTGTCTTGGTTCTGACTTTGGTCTCCAAAATGGAGCCCTAGGTCGAATCGACGCCTACTGTTCCCTCGACAGGGAACGCGTCCTCACCTACTCCTCTCGGGAGAATTTACCTGATGCCAACCGTTCCTTTGGTTGGACTTTTGCCTGACGGTCCTTTGTCAGGTCTTGTAAACTGGCAGTCCTTCGCCAGTTGCCTAGCAGTCCTTCGCTAGGGCTTCGTTGCTGGCAGTCCTTCGCCAGT
Organism: Boesenbergia rotunda; assembly: GCA_024364735.1. Classification (NCBI taxonomy): domain Eukaryota; kingdom Viridiplantae; phylum Streptophyta; class Magnoliopsida; order Zingiberales; family Zingiberaceae; genus Boesenbergia; species Boesenbergia rotunda. The sequence continues at coordinate 273,442 of JAGFNQ010006144.1, read as the reverse complement.
GCCTAGCAGTCCTTCGCTAGGGCTTGATGCTGGCAGTCCTTCGCCAGTTGCCTAGCAACCCTTCGCTACGGCTTTTCTTTCCTGGCATTCCTTTGCCAGTGCCTAGCAGTCCTTCGCTAGGGCTTTTCCTGCACACTTGATTAACTTGTTAGAAAACAAGAAAGACTTAACTTTTGACCTATGTTGCCATTATCAAAACACAGGTTTGACTTAGGTGCATTTCTGCACCATCACCTTCTTAGTTAAAGATCTAGAGTCAGCTCCCTCTTTCTGGAGTTTTACTTCCTGTCGGAGAGATTCGACTCGGATTTTGGCTTTCGCCAAGTCTCGAGAAAGATAGGCAATTAATTCGTGAGATGCTGGGTTCTAAATCCATTTTCGAAATCTATAGGTGCATGCAGTTCTAGGGTTAGGGCCTAGGCTAAATCCATTTTCTGGAGTACCCTAAGGTGTTTGTGAGATGCTGGCTTCTAAATCTATAGGTGCATGCAGTTCTAGGGTTAGGGCCTAGGCTAAATCCATTTTCGAAAAAGCCCTAGTTTTGAAAGGGGGTAGTTTTAAAATAAAACTAAGTCGAAAAAATATTTAAACTTTTTCAAAACTAAGTTAAAATTTGATTTTGAAATTATTTTAAAAAAAATTTAAAAACTGATTTTGAACCCAATTAAAGAATTGATTTTAAAAGCATTTGAAAATGAGTAAAGTAGTAGAAAAATCAAAAAGCAAGGTAAACCTATTCTACCAAGCATAATCCTAACTGCTTTCTTAGTGAACTGAACTCAGACTCAGATAGGGGTTTGGTGAATATGTCAGCTTATTTGGATTTAGAGTCTACATGCTTTAGGACTATCTCACCCCTGGCCACATGATCTCTTACAAAGTGGTGTTTAACTTCTATGTGTTTAGTTCTAGAATATTGGATTGGGTTCTTAGTCAGGTTGATTGAGCTAATATTGTCAATGTAAACCTTAGTTTGATTGTAGTCAAGCTAGAAGTCTTTGAGAGTGTGCATCATCCATAAGAGTTGTGCCACACACTCTCCTAAAGCTACATATTCAGCTTCAGTTGTGGATAGAGCTACACAGTGTTGTTTTCTGCTGCACCAACTTACTAGACTATTTCCTAACAGTTGGCAGCTTCCACTTGTGCTCTTTCTATCTAATTTACAACCAGCATAGTCAGAATCTGAGTATCCTGACAAATCAAAGGTTGAGGTCCTAGGATACAAAATCCCTACATTTAGGGTGCCCTTAACATATCTAAGTATTCTTTTTAGGGCTGATAAGTGCATTTCCTTAGCACAGGTTTGGTATCTAGTGCACATCCCTACAGCAAAAAGAATATCAGGTCTGCTGGCTGTAAGGTACAGTAGACTTCCTATCATACTTCTATAGAGTTTAAGGTCTACTGGTTTACCATCAGGGTCACTGTCTATCTTTATATTAGTGGTCATGGGGGTACTTATGCTTTTAGAGTTATCCATTTTAAATTTCTTTATTAACTCTTTAGCATATTTGGATTGATGGACATAGTTTCCATCCCTAGTTTGTTTAATTTGTAAGCCTAGAAAAAAATTAAGCTCACCAACTAAGCTCATTTCAAATTCATTTTCCATGATTTTAACAAATTCTTTTAGAATGTTTGAGTTGGTGGACCCAAAGATTATGTCATCTACGTAGATTTGGGCAATGAATATATCTTTTCCTAGGGTTTTAATAAATAAGGTTGACTCAATTTGTCCTTGTTTAAATTCTTAGGAAATTAAGTAAGTTGACAAGCGTTCATACCAAGCCCTAGGTGCTTGTTTTAGTCCATATAATGCTTTAGTATGTTTGAACACGTGGTCAGGTCTTTTTAAGTCCTCAAACCCAGGGGGTTGTCCTACATAAACTTCTTCTTTAATGAATCCATTTAAGAAGGCTGACTTTACATCCATTTGGTATAGCTTAAATCCTTTATGGGATGCAAAGGAAAATAACATCCTAATGGACTCAAGTCTAGCTAGTGGAGCATACGTTTCGTCGTAATCTAACGCTTCTACTTGGTTGAATCCTTTCGCTACTAAGCGGGCTTTATTTCTAACTATTTCTCCTTGATCATTCAACTTATTCCTAAAAACCCACTTAGTGTTAATAACGGATTTGCCCTCAGGTTTAGGCACTAATTCCCAGACTTGGTTTCTCTCAAATTGGGATAGCTCTTCTTGCATAGCTATGATCCAATCAGGATCAGGTAGGGCTTCCTCTATAGTTTTGGGTTCAATTTTTGAAATCATGGCTATCTGACTAAGGTTTCTATAGGAAGACCTAGTTCTGACTCCTAGAGTTGGATCACCTACAATTTGATCTGTTGGGTGACTGAGTCTGGGTTTCTTGGTCTTTCTAGAACTTGGTTCAGCCTCAGGTCCGGCTGGTCGGTTTGGTTCATTATTTGATTCATCTCTTTGGGCTGGTTCAATTGTTGGGTCAATAGTTGGTTGATTTGACTCAGTAGTTAGTTCAATAGTTAGGTCGTTTAAGGGTTCAATTAAAGGTTCAACAGTTTGTTCATTATTTTCTTGATCAGAATTTGATGAAGTTAGGTCTGGATGATCAGGTGTTGAGTTGATTTCTTCATCAAATATTAAGTTTGTTGTTTCTTCAATTTTCTTAGTTTGTTTGTTGTAAACCCTATAGGCTCTACTTGTGGTCGAGTATCCTAGGAAGATACCTGGGGTTGATTTGGATTGAAATTTCTCTAAATAGTCTTTGGTGTTTAGGATATAGACTTTGCATCCAAAGACCCTTAGGTAGTGTAGATTTGGGAGTCTATGGTAGTACAACTCATAGGGTGTTTTGTTGTGTCGCTTGTTAATCAGGACCCTATTTTGGATGTAACAGGTCGTACTAATTGCTTCTGCCCAATAGTGGTTTGCTATGTTAAATTCATTGAGCATAGCCCTAGCGGCTTCCTGTAGTGTTCTATTTCTTCTTTCGACTATCCCATGTTGCTGGGGGGTTCTAGGACACGCAAATTCATGTATATACCCATTTACCTTACAGAATTCCTCGAACCGTTGATTTTCAAATTCTCTCTCGTGGTCACTCCTAAGTCTTTTAATTTAGTATCATTTTAATTTCTAATTAATTTAGAGAATTCATTAAATAGGTTTAGGGTTTCATCTTTGGTTTTTAGAAACCTAACCCAGGTGAACCTAGAGTAATCATCAACTATTACTAAGCAGTATCGGTTCCCGCTTAGTGACTTGGCTCCATGTGAATCAAATAGGTCAAGGTGCAGGAGCTCAAGTGTGGTTTGAGTTAGGTCAGATTAGATTAGTTTGTGATTAGATTTGGTTTGTTTACCTTGATTACATGATTCACATATTAGGTTTTCATTAATTTTAATTTTGGGGATACCTTTGATTAAGCCAAGTTGGGTGATTTTTGAGATGGTGCTCAGATTAGTATGACCTAATCTCCTATGCCAGAGGTTTGATTGTTCTAACTGAGTTAACATACATTTGGGTACTAGGGGTAGGTTTATAGTGTAAACATTATTTTTCCTAGTGCCCTTAAGCATGACTTCTGAGTCTTGTAGGTTTCTAATTAGGCAATTAGAATTGTTGAAGGTAACTATAAAACCAGAATCACACAACTGACTTATGCTAAGCAAGTTAAAATTGAAATTTTCAACCAAAAGGACTTTCTTAATAATAAAGTCAGATTTAAGTTCAATGTTACCTGACCCAATTACTTTGAGTGTAGCATTGTTGCCAAATGCCACTGAGCCTAGGTTCTTGAACTTGAGTTTGGTGAATTTCAATTTATCTCCAGTCATGTGTCTGGAGCAACCGCTATCCAACATCAATTGGTCTAAATCTTTATGTTCCTACACATAAAGAGTTTTGTTGATTTGGATCCAATTAGAATTAGGAGTAGCTTAAATTGATTTTCACAACCTAGTCTGTCTCACCCAATCTAGGGTTAGCAATCACGTTAGCCTTATAGGTTTTGTGAGACAGGTTTGGATAAAAGAATTTTTGAAAAACATGATTTATTTTGAAAAACTTAATTAATTTTGAAAACAATGGAATTTATTTTGAAAAGACAGTTTAAATCTACAAGTAACTGAAAATTTGTGTTAGATTTGAATTTGACAGAGAGTAATTTGAATTTGAATTTCAAAAATTGGCTTCCAAGTCTTGGCGAGGCACTAGGCCTTCTTTGGCCGTAGCCTTATTGGATCATCAACTCTTTCCTTGACAAAGCCTTTTAATGAAATTTCATTTTCAAAATTAATCTTTGAAAAATTCTAGTCTAACTAGTTTGGGTCTTGGATCGGTAGCTTCGGCTAGTTTCACCAATCTAAAGAGATCAAGTATACTTGACCTTATTAGAATTGGTTTCCCTAACGTACTATCATCTCACCTCCACCCAATACTATGTTGTTCAAATTTCAGTTAAGTTTGTTCAGTCCTTATACTAACCATTCCTATGTTTAAGCATGGTAAATTGCAGGAATTTAAATAAACAATCAAGCAAGCAAATTTCAATCAAGAATTAAATTCTATCTAACAATAAATATAGTTTTTAATTTGGCTCCCCTTGGACTAAAGCCACGATAATGGTTAGGCAAGATGTGAATCTTGTCCTTGGGGATCCAATAATGATTTGATCCAGATTGTTTCTTTAGGCACAGTTTAGGTACCCATGCCTGAACTTTATTTCTGGACTGATTTAGTACAGCAAAATAAGATCTTTGTCTAGATTTGGTTCTATATCCAAGTCCGGATCGATTTAGAACTGATTTCTGCTTTCCAAGAATCATGTCAAGATTCTTGTAACCAGAGGTGAATCGTTCTAAGGCTGATCTAAGATCCTTAACCTGAGTTTCCAGGGAGGAGTTCTCTTTCTCAAGTTTTTCAACTTGAGTAGGAGTTCCTTCTTGAACCTTCTCGTTTAAGGGTTTAAAATCAGCTCCCTCTTTCAGGAGTTTTACTTCCTGTCGGAGGGATTCGATTCGGAGTTTGGCTTTCGCCAAATCTCGAGAAAGATACGAAATTAGTTCGTTTAATTGACATCTAGTAAATCCACTTACCTTGATTTCGCCATCTTCTGAAAAGGTCAGTCTGCCGTTGTCCTGTTCTGATTCTGACTCGGACTCGACTTCTTCTGAAGCGGTTAGAGCTAGTAGGTTCGACTGTGGGACCTCTTCTTCTTCTTCGGAGGAGGAATCGTTCCACGTTGCTTGAAGTGTCTTCTTCCTTCTATTCTTCTTGGTTTCCTTTAGGTTCGGACACTCCGTCTTGTAGTGACCCTTCTTCTTGCACTCGTAGCAGGTTACGTTGGGCTTGTTCTTTTCGTTTGCGGGTTCAGCTGGTTCATCCCTTCTTCGGCTGACTTTCCGCTTGTTGGTTTGGTTCATCAATTCTTTGTAGTAGTTTCTTGCCAGTCGAACCAGCTTTGGTCGATCTCCTTCTTCATCTTCTGTGTCTGAGTCTGAGTTCGACTCGGGTTCAGGTTGAAGCTTTTTCTTTGTTGTCTTCCCAGTTTTACCTGCAACAAAGGCAATACTTTTCTCGGCCAAATTGCAGTTAGTCTGTTCGTGTAATTCTAATTCAGAGAACAATTCATTTAATTTTATTTTTGAATGATCCCTTGAAACCTTGTATGCATCTACCATAGATGCCCACAAGGTGTTTCTCGGGAAAGCATTTAAAGCATACCTTATTAGGTCACGGTTTCTACCTTATGACCAATGGTGTGAAGACCGTTCATTAGTTCTTGGATTCAAGCGTGAAGCTGAGCTACTGTTTCGTTGTCGGCCATTTTGATGGTGTACAGCTTGTTCAGGAGCAGATCTCTCTTGCTGATCCGAGTGTCTGATGTTCCTTCGTGCAGCTCGATCAGTTTTCCCCACAGCTCCTTGGCACTGCTGAACGGGCCCACCCGGTTCAGCTCCTCTTTTGTTAAGCCGCATTGTAGGGTCTGGGTCGCCTTTGCATCCGCTTCAATTTTTCATTTCAGAGCGGTGTCCCACTCTGTGTAGCTTTGAGGTACTCCTTCAACATTTTTGGGGATCTCCAGTCCGGACTGGATGATTATCCACATGTCCACCTGAGTTTTCAGGTGGACCTCCATTCGACTTTTCCAATAGGAAAAATCTTCTCCATTGAAAAGAGGAGATCTGGCCGTGCTGAATCCTTCTTGCATGGCCATTAGGTATTTTATCTGAAAAAGAGATAAGAGAAAGAAAAACTTTGTCCCAAGACTTGGTCTTGGATTAGTATTGCGGGATAAAAAAAAATTAAATATCGAGGGGTGTTGCACCAACCTCGATCAACGAGAAAAAATTCGAATGAAAAAAGAATATTAGAAGAAATTCGAACGAAAAAGGAATATTAAAAGAAATTCGAACGAAAAAAATATTAAAAAAAAATCCGAAAAATTTTCAAACTGGTGGTTGCACCAAATTTGAACTCCCCCCCCCCCCCCCGCTCTGATACCACTTGTTGGATCGAGAGAACCGATAGAGGGGGGGTGAATATCGGAAAACGTTCAGATTTTAGAATTAGAAAAATTACGCAGCGGAAATTAAAACAAACAAATGCAAACACAGGTAGTTTTACTTGGTTCGCAGCCTAGGTCGACTCCTACTCCAAGGCCCACAGTCGTTGACCATTTTCTGCGGGCAATTCTATAAGTGCGCAAATCGATTTACAAATAAATGTTACAATTGCAGTATAGTAAACACAAAAGTAAAATATCGCTCTTTGTTATCGACGTCCGGTGTGGTATGTTTCTTGGAGCAGAGGGACATCGTCGGCGCTTGTATCTCGAGTCGGGAGGTTTCTGGAGCAGAGCGCGGGAGCATAAGAGCGTGATTGCGTTGAATGAAGTGTTGTTCGAAGCCTTGGGGTCGAGGGCCCTTTTATAGGCCCTGGGGGCGCCCGAAACGTCGGGGGCGCCTCCCCACGTGTCGGTCGATCCGACTTTCACTCGGTCAGCTTCTGATCCCTTCAAACTCAGGATCAGATCTTGACCGGGGTGCCCGGGACGCTGGGGGCGCTCGGGTTGACCAGGTCAGAGCTTATCCCTTGGCTTCACTGGCTTCTGCTTCGATGGCTTGCATAGGGGCGCCCGGGACGCTGGGGGCGCCCGGGAGCACGGGGGCGCCCTGCCCATGAGCTGCAGAAGCAGTTCCTTTGCTTCGGTTGTTTGTGTTCACCTTGGGGCGCCCGGGACACTCCGGGCGCCCTACTCAGCCTTTGCCTCACTCCTTTGAGGCTCTCTGAGCTGTAGACACTCGTTCCTTCGGTCTGCATCCAGGGTTAGTCCAAAACAACATAAAACAATAAGATGTTAGTTTATACAGCCTTAGCTGTCTTGGTTCTGACTTTGGGCCTCCCAAATGGAGCCCTTGGTCGAACCGACGCCTACTGTTCCCTCGACGGGGAATGCGTCCTCACCTACTCCTCTCGGGAGAATGTACCTGATGCCAACCGGCTCCTCCGGTTGGACTTTTGCCCAGCGGTCCTTTGCCAGGTCTTGGATACCAAGCTGTCCTTCGCCTAGTGCCTAGCATTCCTTCGCCAGGTCTTCAGTCCCAAGCTGTCCTTCGCCTGGTGCCTAGCAGTCCTTCGCTAGGGCTTTAGTACTCTGGCATTCCTTCGCCAGTGCCTAGCAGTCCTTCGCTAGGACTTTTTACCCTGGCATTCCTTCGCCAGTGCCTAGCAGTCCTTCGCTAGGACTTTTTACCCTGGCATTCCTTCGCCAGTGCCTAGCAGTCCTTCGCTAGGACTTTTTGCCCTGACATTCCTTCATCAGTGCCTAGCAGTCCTTTGCTAGGACTTTTCCTGCACACTTGAGTAACATGTTAGATAACAAGTAAGACTTAACTTTTGAGCCCTTTTGCCATTATCAAAACTTAGGTTCGACTTGGGTGCTTTCTGCACCAACAAATGCAACTGATAACAATTGCTGCATTAGGACATGACAATCATGAGATTTCAACCCAATAAGCTTACACTCTTCTAAAGGTATACAATTGCCAAAATTTGAGTTGTAGCCATTTTGTAATTTTATCTTCTTCAACTTGGAGCAAAATATATGCATTTTCTTTTTAGACAACGTGTAAGGTGCTACTTGTAGGTGATACATATTTTCTCCTTTTTGTTGAGGATGTAATTCTTCTCTAATTTTTAAATGCATCAAATCTTTGCAGGCATTTACACCATCTTTGATTTTTTTTTCTTTACATTTAATAATGTGCCTATGATATTCTCACATATATTCTTTTCAACATGCATCACATCTAAGTTATGATGTAATAAGAGCCCCTATAAGTAACCATCAACACATTTCAAAGTATAATTAGTTCATTAATATAACAAATTCATTAAAAGATGAATAATATAGAGCCAAATAACTTACACTCCAGTATGGCAATTTAAAAAAAAGAGACTTTTTCTTCCATAATTTAACTGGTTGTTGTACATTTATTGAACTATCTTGCTCTTTTCTCTTTTTCTTTGCAGTCTTGATAGTCTCACCTTTTTATTTTTTACCCCAGTTATTTTCAATGTCTTTAACTATATTGAGTATTTCTAACCCATTCAAAGGTCTAGGTTTTCCTTTTCTCTCCTTTTTCCCATTAAACCACTTCTTTTTTTGATGATATGGATGATCAGGAGCAAGGAATCTCCTGTGGCCCAAGTATGCAAACTTTCTACTATATTTAAGCCACATAGAACATATGTCTTCACCACATATCGGGCAACCAAATTTACCTTTCGTGGCACATTCAGCTAGGTTTCCATAAGCTGAAAAATCATTGATTGCCCACATCAAAATAGCCTTCAAATTAAATATTGACTTACTAAATGCATCATACGCATCCACACCTGTGTACCACAACTCATTCAATTCCTCCACCAGGGTTTCTAAGTATACATCTATATCATATCCTGGTTGCATGGATCTTTAAATTCTTTGGGCATGAGTCTAAATCTTTAAATTCTTTTCTAAATAGACAATAATCATTTGGGCAAGCATGGATCTCTCATATCCTAAATCAAAAGATTTCAACAACTTCCTCACTGAGTAAATATTTTTTGGAAGTGCATTTTTTTCTGGAAGCATGTCACCTAAGATTGTTAGAAGCTCATTGAAACTCATGTCGGTGTGACAATTAGTAGACTTATAATTGTACAATGTGACAACTGCTGATAACTTTGTATAAGTTATACAACCAGGGAATAGAGGAGTTTCTGCATCTTCTAATAAATCAGCAAACTCATAGTCTCTTGTATCATTCATAGTGTGTCCAACCTCTTCTTCTGCCACAAAGCCATCTCTATATAAGTGATATGTCTCTCTATTGTCATCCTCCTCTTTAAGAACTCTTTTTGAACCACCTTCACTTTGAAATTGTGAGGTATAACATTCACCGTGCGAGAAATTGTGAGGTATAACATTCATAATTAAGTGCTCGTACGCTTGGTCAAATTTCATATACTTCTTATTTTTACAATGCTTGCAAGGACATAAGATCACTTCAAGTGTTTTGGCATAGTTTCTAGCTTGTGCGAGAAATTTTTGAACCCCGTCTTCGTACTCTGGTACAAGCCTTGTTGGCAAATGCATCCACTCCTTAACCATTTGGTAAACGATCAAAACCCTAAAATAGAAGTTACAACTCATTGCTAAAATACATAAAATAGAAGTTACAATCCATTGTTAAAAACAATGTACTAAAGGTGAATGATGTGTATACATAAAAGGAATTATTTTCTTCTCTTTGTGTTTTAAAATTCTATTTACGACATGAAGCACTTAGTTGATATCCAAAGAGATAATTCCAAACTTGTAATTGCTTTCTATTCCATTTGACAACAAAAATAACTAGAAATAGCTATGCATGTCTAATTATTAAATTTCAACATAGTTAACAAACTATTTTAATAACTACCAAACAAAGCAATTTCAAAACATGAAGGAAGGTGGACAAATATGCATTATTTGGTAGCTACTAAAGGAGGAACTAGAGTAGGCTTAAAAATATGCATGATTGTTCAGATTCATGAACATTAATAATGTGAGCTCCATATGACAACAAATATGACACCAGAATAGAACAGTTTATAATAGAAAATATGACACCTCTAGAGAGACACTTCAAATTGCTTAATATGACAGCAAATATGACATTAAAATTGGATCAA